>CAJQUN010000632.1:0-271416 GCA_907163345.1 Haberlea rhodopensis | reverse complement strand
TAATTTAACTAATTAATTCAATAATAAATCCAAAACAAAAACGAGAGAGAATGAGAATGAAATCAATAGAGACAATTATCAAGACTTTCGGTTCAACCTATGTAATCCCCCACAATTCGCCTATTAGTTAAAGAAACATTAATTCAAAAAACAATCTAAAGGTGACGAAGTTTTCCTAATTCACTTGCTATACCTTGGTCCGGCTATAACAAAATCTAATACTAACGTAACAATAAGCCACTCTCGTACCCCTTATTGAACAATTAATATTGTAAATCGATCTATGCAAACTTCTTAGCCTTCGATTTTGGTAAATCTATTGCTATCACACGTGTGCTAGATTTTACTTGGTCCGTCTCAACCTAAAACCCACGGCAAAGATCAACTTTATCGAATCACAATATCCTATGGTCAATTCAATTGCAATTTAATATCATTCAAGGATGGCCAAACCCTTAAAAGCATTGAAGAACAATGATCTAAACACATAGATAAATAAGAATCAATCAAAACATTCAAATTAAATCATGGGTTCATAACATAGGATCCCCTAAGTCTTGACAATAAACTTAGCCCTAGCAACATATTTAAAATCAAATGCAATATCATGTATTTCAACATCAAAAGCATAAGGAAATTAAATATGAACAAACAAAGTTTAGAAATACGTATAAACTAGCGATGAATCGCGTCGTCGACCAGTAGCTCCGTCTCTCGCTTTGCTTTGTACGTGATTCTGTACGTGAATTCTTTGGCGTTGAAGAGATCTTCGTGCGTTGTTCTGTACTTGAATCTTCTGCACCTCTGCACGTAAGTTCTTCACTCTTCTGTTCTCGTTTCTGCTCCTTCTTATCAGCTTCCTCTCCAGAATTGTAAATATACTGCACGTCTCTTGCTGCTCTCCTTTCTACGTTGAAGTCTCTCTTGCCTGCTCACGTTTTCTGTTTGCTCACTCTCCTTCTCGTTCTTGTTTTTTCGTCTATCTCCTCTTCTCCCTCTCCTCACGTCTCCTAACTCGTCACCAATCTGTTCTTTTTTCTTCTCTTTCTGTTCACGTCTCTTGTATCTGTATTGTTCGCTTCTTCCCTGATATCGTAACTCCTCTTCCTCTTCTCTTCTGTCTTGTTCACGTAACTTCCCTTCCGCTTCCTCCGCTTCTTCCCTGATATCGTTTGCTTTTAATATGTCTCCTGTCTTTCCTGGAGCTTTTTGTTTCACGTACGTTGCTCCCTTTCAAATCTGATGTAACTTTCTCTTTATACTCCAATCCCGTACGTCTCCTCCTTCAATCTGTGTTCTCACGTCTCTTTCTTCCTTTATAATTATATATTATAATATCACATATTATAATATAATATTGCATCAATGTTCGTTAATATCCGGTTATGCCCGGTTTTGTCATTTTTCATTAATTAAAGCTCATTTTCTCCACTTTTATGCATTTGGACCTGGATTCCTGAAATATACAAATATATACCAGAAAGCGTAATATTTTCCAGGAATCACTATAAAAACGCCCCTAATTATATATCAAATTAAGTGTAAAAATCACACTTATCACATAGATATCTCCATCACTTGCCCACGATGCTTAACACGCATCGTTATGATGGGGACTACTAGCATACAACAGTATACTCACAGTAAACCCGGTTTCCGTTTTCCACCCCCATCTCCTCCAATGGAGTAGTTGAACCACTTGTAACACAGATCGGGTAACCCACGGTCACCGATCCACACAAAACACATCTCAGAAGATGTTTACCCGGTGTGTTCCAAGAATCACATCTTGGTCCAAACACACTATCGAGACTCCACAAGGTCTCAAGTTCTACAGAGGTCATGCAAGACAATCCATTGCATTCCCGCCACATGTGCCAACCATGACACTAAACAAATCCGAATCCTGGCCATCCCTCGCTTACCCTAGGATTCAACAATCCTAACACAGGGAGGTTATCGAACTAACCAACAAGAATTACCATGGTCCCAAAACACGACAATCCCTCCTCAGGGGAAGTCAACCGGACCTCACGATTATCCCTCAGAGTACATCGTGCTATTGGGATTTCCAATCTCAAGGCGTCCCAAATCTCTCATCAAAGATTCATTCGTCCGAGCATAGTATATTAACCCGACGTTCGACAAGAACCAGTACGCTGGCATCCGTATACACGCCGATATACATGCCTAAGCACCTAAACATGATGCATACACAATATACCCGGCTAGGGTATCCTCAAATACACCCATGAGCCCAACATACAATTGTCAATCCCCAGTTATTCTCACTCAAAGGAGAACGATGATCGACGAACCAACCACACATAGTGTGATCCCAAAATCAACACTACACCACCAACCCATCGAATCTCTCAAAGATTCTCAATAGGTATACCAATACCTCTTTCCTCACAAGGAAAGTGTCATGTTCCCATGACCCACCAACCTCGAACCGCCGTTCGGAAAACATGGATATACCTACATCGACATGCACCCCGGAACCAGTAAACACACAATGGTTCAGAATTGGGCGCCATTGCCACTAACACTCAAAACAGAATCCGTATACTCCACGTATACTCATTCTAAGGATGCTCTGTACTAATACTATAGTACTCCCATCCTCGAGCATCTCCCGAGAGACGTCTCCACATGCGTCCCACCGAAAAGTAAAGAGATTACCCCGACCAACACTAGAAATGCTCACCACGGTTGATTCACAAACAATCTCCCAATCAACATCAATTGTCTCCATGACAGTAAACACCACATCTCGCCGAGAGATACGAGCAACGAAGTAGTGCCAAACTACTTACTATAATCCACAATTCGATCATGTCTCCCAGTGCCTCCCAAATTCATGGATTCCCAGATCGAGATAACAATGACTTGTTGATACTCTTGTTGGTACCCCAACAAAATTGAGTTGTCCTCAGACAAGCCCCATAACAAAAGTGCACAACCATTCCGTGAGGTATTCCCAACCTCAACCTCATGTATAGTGGTGACTGCTAGAGTCCACCATAAACATCATCGTATCACCGTACGATTCACCCAGCTCGAAACCAACGAACAGCATAATGGCTATCACAAGCACACCAAAGCACTGCAACAATACCTGGTTAACGATTCGTTGCCCCCCCCACCCCCAGGCTCATACCAACCTATCAACGTGACACACGTCCCATCTCGGTATACCATACCGTACAAACCATTAGAGTTGTGGGTCATCACCCAACATATCTCTAAAACACCCAAGCATAGTGGACATCCCAGTGTCCTTGCTCAACCACGGTGCAATCCTAATCCATTAGGACTTATTCCACACCCTCCGGGTGGGTGTGCCCATGCCTAACACACATCACAACAACAAGCGAGTAGTTTCCTCAAAAACTACTCTTACCACCAATCGCTTGGCCTTAGCCAATCCAGCGAGTATACCCAAAGGATATCATTACCCGAAAAATATATACCTATATTACATGATGCGGTACTCTCACCTGTACAATGCATTCAATAATCCATCGAGCAATCTGCTCGGCATAATGGTCTCGTCAACTAGTGACCCAGACACCACCCTGTGCTCGCCATCAGCACTCAAACCATATGGCTAAATACGTACACACAGACGTATTATTCATCAAAACGACACTACATGTCTACATAGAATATCCACTATGTCATCGTCATCCCGTGACGATATATGCCAACACATGACATCCAAAATCCCATCGTCAACTCGTGATGGTACATGTCGATACACGACATCCATATTCTCATCGTCAAACATATGACAATATATAACCACATATGGTATTCACAATAATGCTAACAAAGCAGTAATATAACATACCTCATCGCTATCAAGATAGCGGTATACCTGTATCCCTCGTCCACCAGCGGTACACCAGCAGCACTCGTCGCTCGTAGGCGGAATAATCCAGTGCTACGCACATAGCGGTACAACCCATCGCTATCGAATCAGCGGCATGATCCCTCGCCATAGAGTCAGCGGCATAAAACATCGATATAGATATCCGACGGTATGAACAATCGCCATAGATGTAGCGGAATGTACCATCGCTATATGATACCTGGCGGCATGAACCATCGCCATAGATGTAGCAGAATGACCCGTCGTTATGTAATACCCGGCGATATGAACCATCGCTAATAGAATACCCGGCGGCATGAACCATCGCCAATAGAATACCCGGCGGCATGAACCATCGTCAATAGAATACCCGGCGGCATGAATCATCGCCAATGACATAGCGGAAAGAGACATCGCTATCAATTACCTGGCGGCATGAACCATCGCCAACTGAATCAGTGGAACAGATCAAGGACTCAAGAGGTACTCACATGCATGTAGCGCTTTGTTCCTTTCGGACCCAATAGGTGGATCCCATTACACGCAGCACTTTGTTCCCGATCGCGTCGCTCAAATATCGATAATGTGGCTGTTCCGGTCTTGTTATAACAGCGGAATTTTAGGACCCCTCGCTTCGACATATAGCGGCATCATATGATATCCCTCGCTTCGACAATGACAGCGGCATGTACATCACTTCGACATGACAGCGGCAAATATCATATTACCAGCGCTTCATATGACAGCGGCAAGTACCTCCCTTCGCTCGAATATAACAACCACCGGAACCTTCCACTAGCTCCATATACATGCATCCAGGTTATTACAACAGTTCACGAATCCTACTACGTCATATCGGCAGCTCAATAATATCCCTCGCTTCGACAATGACAGCGGCATGTACATCGCTTCGACATGACAGCGACAAATATTATGATCCATCGCTGATGATATACCCGTAGTACGACGCTAAAGTAACACATTGTATATTCAATAACAATTGAAATCATACCACAATATCCCACTGTCTGTTGTCAACCATCCCTGTCCTTAGACAGCATATCACATTTCCCATTTCCCCGATTTTCCTACAAAATCAGATCCCTTAGCACATAATACATGGAGTGCCAGACATTACCATAATGTCATCCCATCGTATTCTACACGATTCCAACCACAATGATCAGTAATACCACTTTTCAAATCGTAAAAGCACATAAGCAATTAGTTGTGTCACACAACACTAATACCATCATGTATAAATATGTGCTACCAATTCCTATCAACAAGTTCTTAGGCCCTTAACAGCCCCAAAGAGCAACCACTGCTCTGATACCACTAATGTAAAGACCCTGTGCCATTAACCCACAATTAGTGCATTAAGCCATACATTTGGTGCATTCAATCACGTGTAAAAGGGAAACTACATGTAAACGTGGCACACAATACCACCTATAAAATTTTCTTACTTCATCTATCCATTCCATGCAATATCCGATTTCCAAATTAAGACCATTCAACACATCATGCACCTATGTAATACACTAATCACAATCTCAATTCATCTAGCAATTCCCTAGTTGATTGCTCACACATATAATGAAAAGAGAAAGGCCCATGCCTCTTTATACAACACATATACACATAATTATTGCTCGCACACGAGCATCGAATACACCTATGTGTACGTAATGTATAAAAAGGGGCATACACAATATCCAGCTCCGCATGAGCTCTGGTGTCTCGATCCTGAAATCACCTCCAATTCATAGCTCGATCACAGCTCCAGAGCTACCATTGTACCTGTTTCACCTGCCCCAACAGAGACAGCCCCCACACGGGGTGAGCATATCAATACCACCAAACCAATAATCACAATTATATAATTCGTAAATTACAACAAGGTAATTTCTAAGAATTTAAATGATACTCCCTGGATGGCATCATCCTCATCCGGGATCCCACTGTATTGTCCATGTTCTCAAAACAACCAAAATCATCAAATTCCAAATATCCAGTTAATCATTACACTGATTAACTATATCTCAAATCCAAATCAATATCGATAGAGGAATAAAATACAGATATCCTAGATATCTAGCCAGAGGTCACATTTCCTCGCCCACTCAAAAGTAGCGGCATCACTTACCGATGTTCGCTCCATAACGACCACATCCCGACAATTGCTCGCTCCAAATCGGCACCAAACAATACATAAGACCGACCAACATCACACACCCAGTCCCGTTTCCATTAACCAATTATTGCAAGACACCATATATTATGTATCGACTACTAACCCTTACCAATCATCTATCTCATGCACAACAATTGCAATAATATAATTAAGGTCATGCTCGTACGTTACATGTACCTTAAGTTTCCGTAGTCCAAGCCAAACCTTGCTTGAGTTCCATGCCTCGAGAAATATGTGCTAAAACACATAAACAACTCACAATCAAGTATAACCATGCAATCTCGTGCCCACGCACGTTTGCAACCTCAAAACCCACCGTCAATCCATGACGATTACCAAAATAATAGCCCCCGACTAGGCATGCATAATACCCAAAAATATCCATTTTACAAGTTTTTAAAGGTAGCCAAAACTCAATCGAAAATCCCGTTTTATTTAACTTGGCTCCAACCAATCCATTTAAAAGTCTAGCATTCCCATTGGAATGTAAACATTGCCCCGGGAGTCGACCATTTAAGTCGCAAATCCAAAATCCCACGAAAAAGCCAAGAAAACTAAAATCACCTGTTGGCGATCGATCGCTATACCGGGCGATCGATCGCTAGCCCCTTGGCGATCGATCGCCAGACCTTACTGGCGCGAGGCGATCGATCGCCAGACCTTACTGGCGCGAGGCGATCGATCGCTCAAAAGTAGCGATCGATCGCTACCATGCTGAAAAGCCTACTACCAGCGGGCGATCGATCGCCACGACCTACAACACAAAAATTCACCATTTCAAAAGCTTAAAACCTCCACAAATCACACCCCAACTCCTTCCAACCCAAACCAACAATAATATAACACCATAGAACCTCCAACAAGGGTTAAAAACCCATTTTAAAACAAAACCATAAAGATTTCAAGATTTTTACAAAATCTCCCAAAACCAACCCAAATTCAAAACTCAACCAAACCCAACAAAAATACAATCAAATCAAAGCTAAAAGAGAGGAGAATGAGATTACTAGCTTTTCTTCAAGAAATCCGGCCCCTAAATCGTGTTCCCAACGATTTTGTTGAAGGGGAAAGGAGGGGAAGGGTTTTGGTGTAAAGTGGGGAGAGAGGAAGGGAAGAGAGCGATGAGAGAGAGATGATTCCGGGAAAAATGTCGGAATCCCGAGTCCATCTGGTATATATAGCAAAAATGCTCCAAAATAACAATACCCTCACAAATACATCATGATTCATTAAAAATCATCTGTTTTCAAAAACTCTCTCCCCAACATCAAATCTCCATACCTGCCCTAGCATAAAGCACCCCGGACTCCAAGTCCCACCAAAAACCCAACTCATTGGTTTTCCACCAAAATGAGAATACAATCTCAACATTTGGATCCAACGATCCCAAATGCCCGATTTAACAACCTCGGGAGACCCAAAACCGTAATTAATTCTTAATTGCCACAATTAAAAATCCATAAAGGATTATTACCACACCGGGACTAGCACCATTAATCCCCGGGCATCACACCCAGAGAGTACACATCCGGTGGGAGCCACACTTGAGAGGTTTATTTTCCTTCTATCCCAGTCGTATATGTACCAGTGGTGTGTTCCTGGAGTGTAGGGAGTTTATGTATATTTAGTTTATTTTGCTCAGTATGGATATATGTTTTATAGTTTGATTTGTGTTGATGGAGATGAAATTGATGGTATCTATATATATTTTGACTATTGGTATTGGTGGTATGTTTCTCGTGCGACTAGGTCATGCCGAAATTTTTAGGGCCACATGTTACTAAATGTTAAACAAATCTTCCGATGTTTACGCTATGGTACTGTTGGTACATTTGTAACGATAAGATGATCGATGTTTTTTAACTGTTCATCACTCACTGATCACATCACATCCACTGTGCCAAACGGTGCCTATAAGTATAATTGTGTGATAACAAATCACATTATTAGGATTGGTCCCTCACACTAACTATAGACAAATCATCTCTAAACCTTTTTAAATTTTAATGTAAATCATCGATCATTTACATGATATTTGTTGCTTCAAAAGATATTATCAAAAAATTGAAAAAAAAAAAAATCTAACTCTATAAACTTGAACTATATACCAGCGCAAATGCTTATTATTCTTAAGGTGAAAATAAAAAGAAGGATAATAAGCAAAGAAAAGGAGTGGTCACACTGCACCGCTTCACTATTTCAAGAATTTGAAAATCACATTTCAGGGAAGAAGAAGAGTAAAGTGATTGTTCTCCTATTTTGCTGCGTATATAACTCTTACCTTTTCCAAGTGAGTGATTTCTATCCATTGGCTATAGTTGAGTTTATAAATTTCAGTGGCTAAATTTTGGCGTAAAATTAAGTTTGAGCGAGCAGCGCCTTGAGTTGATGTTTGTTGGTGGGATTTGTTCTTCATGTTCTCTGCTATATGGTTGCTGTAGGAGGCGGAGAACAAGGTTGTGGTTCGATTTTCTAGGCCCTAAATATGGTGGCAAATGTGTGCCCCCTTTCTACCGTCACTTCTAATCCCAGTGAGCTATGCACTTATTATATTTCAAATTAGTGATAGATTATGATATTCGGTTTTGAATTTAATGAAAATGCAACCATTGTAGTATGGATCACCTGGCGGCGTAGGGTAGAAAGAACTCATCTCAACTTAGGAAATATACTGCAATGCAGATGTCACCATATGCTTGCATCCCCTCGTCGCCAGTTTGTATTATTTGCATTGCTAAATTTGAGCTCCGACGCACTGCCATTACGGGCTTTGGCTGGATCGGAAGAGGGGAACGAGGAAGGCCTATCGGGGGCTTTGAAGTCGTTGTTTGATCCTAATGAGAAAACACAATCTGGGAAGGTGTTGCCCAAGGCTTACTTGAAATCTGCGAGGGAGGTCGTGAAAAAGCTTCGTGAGTCGCTTCAGGAGGACACGAAGGACATGGCTAAGTTCAGGAGGACGGCCGACGGGGCCAGGGAATCAATCCGAGAATATTTGAATGGTTGGAGGGGGCAAAAAGTAGTTGCCAGTGAGGTATTTGAACATGTGAATGTTTGGTTCTTGTGTAAATGTATGCGTTGATTTGGTGTTGATTGTGTTGCAGGAATCATATGTGATGATCGAGAAAGCCATAAGATCTCTGGCCAAATTTTATTCGAAGGCTGGGCCATCTGCGGCGCTTCCGGAGGATGTGAAGGCCGAGATATTGAGTAACTTGTCCGCCGCAGAACAATATTTGTGAACTTCCGACGAGCATGTGAATAATTATATATTCTGAAGTGTTATATAATGTTAAAGCCCAACTAAAACTTATGCTTGGTAATTTGGTGTTTTGAGAGTATGGGTATTCAATTCACAGAGGTTTGAGGTTATTTTCATTTGAATGGAAATATAATATGTATGGAGCCTCAGGCTCGTATCCTCCTTTAGGACGACTCGGGTTCAACTTCGGACAGTGGCCCAAAAATATTTAATAAATCCCCCGTACCAAAAAAAGAAAAATAATATCTTTGTGAATAGTGGTGATGGTTCTCATTACAAATGTGAATATTATATTTTCATAGAGGAGAGGGAGATTGTTAAAGGAATCGATACGGTCCGGCCACTAAACAAACAAGTCGTCGATCCGGTCCAAAATTTTGAGATATTCAAAACTTGGCACCAACTCCCAAAACCCTAATGTCTTATGTATAAACAAGACCTATAATGAATTCAAAAAAGAAAAAAAGACCCATGACATTTCTATCTATATCTGACTAAAGAATCTCATCGCCGTTTTGATTTTAAGGAAATAGCGGGCGACGAAGCATCAAAATCATCCTCATAGATGGCTCTACAATGAGGAAGAGAGATGATTCTGCCTCAACTCTCTTCCTCACTCTAAGGCGCCAATGTTTTTGATGCTCGGCCGCCAACCATCTCCTTAAAATCAAAGATTTTGTGGCTAGGTATAGGTAGAAATGCTATAGGTCTTTATTTGTACGTAAGGCATGGAGAGTCGGAGACCGCTTGAATTTTGTTGTGTTTTGGGAATTGGCGTCGAGTTTTGAATCTTGCACAATTTTGGATGCTATATTTCATTTATAAAGAATTATTAACTGCATTTTATAATTTAAGTCAAATTTCTGGTATTGGGGATAATGTATATTTGAAGGCTAATTTAATTTAATATTGTAAATAAAAAAAAATTTCAAAAATAATGTCAAAATTTTTTTCTTTACAGAATTAACGTGAAACGCAATTGTGGAGTGCGTTTTAAAAAAAAACGCACTCCCCAATTGCGTTTTTTAGACCGGTCAATGATATGGGAAAAACGCATACCCAGTATGCATTTTTCCCATTTATATTATTTTAATATATATGGGAAAAACGCTTTTCCCATATATTATATAATATTATATATATAATATTATATTATATATTATATTATATTATATTATATATTATATAAATTATATTAATTTATTATTATATTAATATTAATAGTTATTATTATATAATAATAATAATTCAACTATTAGTTTATTTTAATCAAATCAATACTTATATTCAAGCAACAAGTTATGTATGGTTATTAGTTACTATATGTGTTACTTTTTAAAGTTTTTCTTCAACAAAATTTAATAATTTGGCAAGCACCTGGATTAGATCTGATCAAGCACAAACGTAATATATTTGGGAAGATGATAAATTTAGATCTGATAAATTTAGTTATATGTTTTCTTACATATGAAATCCTTTTATAATTTAGTTAGTAATTCTTTATTTTAAAATCATATATAATAAGTTGATGAATGGTGCATGAAGACAATTATTTATTTTAATATGAGTAATATGAAATGATATTAATTACAATATAATCTATATATAGCCTCCAGTCCCACAATCTCGCCTATGTATCTCTCGTCGTGATCTTCTTGGTGGCTCAGCTTGCACAACATTAGGCGCTTGTGATTGATCAGATCTAATCCTGATGCTGGACTCACCAATATCATGATACTGTGGAGTCAGGTCGGAGAATGCAACAGGTGAGACATTAAAATGCGGACGTGATTGTGAAGAACCTGGGACTCCAAGCATGAGATCCGTAAATGGGAATCCACTGTAAGACTGGGTTGGATCAGATATATAAGGAGTATATGGTGATGGCTCAATCTGGTGGGCAGGTTGCGGCACGTATTAGTCATAAGCGGTAGAATCGTAGCGGAATGGTGAACGATGTGCTGTTGATGTGTCACCTTCGTCATATGATGTAGTCGTAAATGGAAGGATGTAATCACGAGCGTCTACTGGAGTTTCAGACCTACTTGTTCGTCTTCTCCTGCGACTGTCCCCCCTACTGCTAGTTGGTTGTCGTACAGGTATAGTATCTTGATTTCGTTGCTTCTGAGCAAGTCGTCTCACTTCATCCGCAATTGTTATATTATGTTGTAATAAATGTCTGACCCTTGGTGAGATCGTATCGTCCTCGCTCAAACTCGAGCAACTAAGTCTGAGTTGCTCCATATGCGCATCCTGAAAAAAAAACCATATCATTAAGGTTGTCATAATCATAAGACGCAAAAATATATATAATAAGACAAACTGCATCTCTACATACTACTTGTTGCCACGCGGCAGCGTCTCCTGCACGGTGTCCAATCTCGATATTGATGCCCGATGGAGATATAATATGACGAGTAATGCGACCATACCACGTCATGTACTCGTCACTTATAGGATAGGAGCCGGTGGCCTCAGGGGCATGCACAATGTTATATCTTCTGCTGTTCCACAAATCTATGTACTCATTATGTTGCCATATCCAATTGGTGCCTGAACGACCTCTGCGGTCGACTTTATGCAAGGCTGCCTGACGTGCATCTATGGATGGTGGAACAGTTTGAAACAGAGCAAACTGTCGTAAGACTCGTTCTGGACAATGCATCTCCACAATGGAATAGTGTATCATCGAGCATTGCGCCCTCCAATCCTCAGGACCACATTCTGGAGGCAATGACCTGATCTCGTCTGATTCCATGTCGTATGGAGTCCAAATAAACTGCAATACAGAAATGTTTTAAGATTTGTTAAGACATTAACATAAATAATTACAGACATTAATATACAAGTTATGTAATAAATACTTAAGCACTAAATTTACCTGATCCCAATACATCCGATCTAGTGTGTCTCGAAATACACGTAAAGCATGTCGGACGGTGTGTCCAAATGTGCAAAGTTGAGACCATCTAAATAATATCGGCATGATAATGTTAATATATTTAATTGTGAATAATATAACACCAATAAAAAATCTATGATTATACCGTGCACCATATGGGGGGATAGGAAGTGTGTGATCTTCATCTACTACAATTGGGCCTTCTGGTACTCGAGTACCATGAGTTATGGGATGGATACTCTTGATTCTCGTATATGCCCAAATCTGAAATTTTTGTGATTGGAATATGAAGTTAATATAACATAATGTAAGTTTATATCCACTTTTATTAAAGTTGGTGAGGCTAGTAAATATTATTACCTGTACAAGTTGCATTGCACCACCGATATTTGTTCTTCCTTTCTTAGATCCATTGCATAACTCACGATAAAGGAATGCAAGCACTGCACTACCCCAACTAAACTTACGAGCTTTTGAAATATCGTGTAGATGACGGATGTATAACATCGTGTGCCAAAGTCACTGGAAGGCGACGTGCACCTTTAAGTACTCCATTATACGCCTCAGACAGGTTAGTTGTCATAATGCCACAACGCCATCCTCCATCGTGTGCCAAAGTCCATTGAGTTTGATCAATATCACTAAGATAATTGAAAGCCCCCTCATTAATACTTTTGATGTGTTCCATAAATCGATTGAACTTCCCAATTTGATATATCGTACCTGCTTTCCAGCACATGTCCTTCAACATCACATTTTTGAATTGTTTATTGAAATTAGAGCACACGTGCCTCAGACAGAAACGATGTACGCCTCGTGGGGGCATAAATTCAGGCACACATTGAACAGCACGAAGAAGACCTTTGTGCCTATCAGAAATTAGACAAATCCCAGATGTCTCACGAATTATGTGTCTGGCCAGCATCTGAAGAAACCATCTCCAAGACATCAATGTCTCCTCATCCACAATCGCAAAAGCCAAAGGTAGAACTTGCTGATTAGCGTCAATTCCGACTGCAATCAACAACTTGTGCTTATACTTCGTATATAAATGTGTTCCATCAACACTTATCACCTTTCGACAATGTTGAAACCCCTGGATGCATGGCCAGAATGCCCAGAATACATATTTGATGATCTTTCGATTTGGTACGTTTGTGTCAATATGATCCCACTCAATAATGGTGTCCTCGTTGTATTGCTTAAGGGCAGACATATACCTCGGCAATTGTGACACTGAGCTCTCCCAAGTGCCGTATACTTGCTCCCTAGCAGCTTTCAAACCATGCCAAGCCTTATGATATGATATTTCGAACCCATATTTTCCTTTCACCGTCTCTTGAACGAATTTAACCTCATAAGCAGGATCCTTCCGAACAAACCCAATCAACAAACTGGCAATCACATTCCTACTCAAGTTACGATGGTCAATAGACAACTCATTCATTAGGCACGTATGATCTCCACCATACTTTGTAATTTTAAACACATTCATTTTCTCTTTAAATATCCCTCTTATCATCCAATCACATGGCGTCACTAGAGAATTATGATTACAAACAACTTTCCATAATTTGGGCGTGCTCTCAATGACGCGATACTCTCGTCTAGCCACCCGTATTGAAAAGTCCATCACTGCTGACTGCAAATGTGATTTACTTTTAAACAAAATACCCAACTCCAAATTTCCCTTCACATGATCATAGAATTTTCCCCAGACACCAGTCGGGATATCAACAGAATCAACAGGTACCTCCGAAAATGTTGTTGAGAAGTATGGAAGTACTGGAAAATGGTGGCGCTCAGGTTGGATCGTGTGGGTTATTGTTGCTTCAGTTTGTTCCACATGTAAAGATGATGGCCCCTCATTCTGTTGGGAAATGGTCTCCAACATGACATCAATTGCTACATCTTCATCGTTATCATCATCAATATGGATGTTAAGTCCTGACTCGTCTGGTTCAGAATCGTCATGATTCTCAGGTCCGAAAAAATCAGCATTAGCATACTCATCTCTACCCTCCTCTATTTCATCATTATCTTCCACTTCAGTTATATTAATATTGTGGGCTTCTACTCCTGTATCAGGTAAACCATCTACTCTCATACTTGCTAGTCCTTGGGTGACAACCGGTATGTTCATGGTTTGATCATCAGTAAGAATTGACATATATGGGCCCCACTCTTGACTATATTGGACGTTTGACGTATTACTATGATGGATCTGTTCTAATTCAATATACAAGTTGACACCAGTATTTCCAACATCAGGGTCAAAGAAAAACCAAATATCACTATCATCTTTGATTTCTAATGGATGCTCGACTCGCCCAGAAATATTATTGAATATATGCTTAGTCCACACTTTAAGTGAATATTGCTGGTTATCGACGCCTATTTGCTCATACAGTTTCAACAACATCTCAGACATTGTAATAGTTCGAGACATTCACATGTATCTTAGTGGAGGTCGATCGTAACTTACGGTAATCCCATCGTGTAATATGCGACCGCCATAGTATAACAAAATATCAATGTCACTTCGAATCGACATATTATCTACGGAAAAAGAATTTAAACTCATAAGTTTAAAATATTATATTTTGTGTGAAACATCAATTTACAAACTAATATGCTAAAAAAAAATTATATTTTTTCGATTCAACATAATTCATTATTTTCATATCTAATGTTTATTACAATTTTTTAAAAACACAATTAAGTTATACAAAATGCACAATAATTTTTTTTAAAGTTTGGAGAATAAAATTTATATATGAATTTATTAATTTTTTAGATTTAATTTGGTACATGAATGGTTATCATGAAATAGGGAAAATATCTTTTCAACTTTTATATTTTTTTTAAACTAATACACTGTTGAATATTTACAATATGATAATTATATCATAACAACTCAAAAATTTAATTCTAATGACATAAACAAAAAAAAATTATAAACCGTACTTCAAAATTCAAGATCCCAAAACCTACACTAAATAACTCTATGTAAAATAATGTACAATAAAAAATTCAATTTTTATGAAAAACTTAGTATAACTTACCTTTAAGATGAAATAAAAATATGGAAACGAAATTGTGTTAAGCAAGCAAAACTAAAAAAAATTATATTTTTTCGATTTCAACATAATTTATTATTTTCATATCTAATATTTATTACAATTTTTTTAAAAAGCAATTAAGTTATACAAAATACACAATACTTTTTTTTAGAGTTTGGAGAATAAAATTTATATATTAATTTATTAATTTTTTAGAATTAATTTTATACATGAATGTTTATCATAAAATAGGGAAAATATTTTTTCAACTTTTATATTTTTTTTAAACTAATACACTGTTAATATTTACAATATGATAATTATATCATAACAATTCAAAAATTTAATTCTAATGACATAAACAAAAAAAAAATTAAAAAACGTACCTCAAAAATCAAGATCCCAAAAGCTACAATAAATAACCCATGTAAAATAATGTACAATAAAAAAATCAAATTTTTATGAAAAAATTAGTAAAACATACCTTTAAGATGAAATGAAAATTGAAATGAAAATTGTTTCGCAGCGAAAGATATTGAGCAAGCGAAAGATATAAATGATGTGTAGAGTGTAGTGTAAGTCGGCCTTTTAAAGAGAGAAAAACAGAAATATTTTTTTTTTTTTTTAATTGGCCCAACACCCACAACCGCGTGCAAAAAGCACGCGGTTGTCACATGGGTCTGTCAGACCCATTAATGGGTCTGACAACAGACCCATTATTAATATGTATATGGGAAAAATGCATACTGGGTATGCGTTTTTCCCATATCGTTGACCGGTCTAAAAAACGCAATTGGGGAGTGCGTTTTTTTTAAAACGCACTCCACAATTGCGTTTCACGTTAATTATGTAAAGAAAAAAAATTTGACATTATTTTTGGAATTTTTTTTAATTTACAATATTAAATTAAATTAGCCTATATTTGAATGATGGTGATTTGACAGTTTGTTAGTAATTAATTATCATTGTTAGGTATTTTTAAAGGAGCGACCTAACGGTTCTCCGGTGTTTCTTATCCTACATCTGTTTATTTTTTCCATTAATATTTAACGTGTCTTGTAAATTTATAGAGTTTAAATATGATGACGATATGCATTTTTTCACTTCAATGGAGACTAAATTTAAAGAATATTGGGAAAAAATATCATACGTGCACTGCATCACAATACTATTAGATTCTAGTAAAGGATTAGAATCATTTGAAACATTTTTTTAGTACTAATCATAATTTTTAGAGAAGATGTTACGATCAAAATACGTCAATAATGCACTCTCTCCAAATATATGTTTCATTTTATTACAGTGAATAGACGAGAGGAGCATCACAACAAAGGGGGTTGAAGAAGAAGATAGAGGTCATTCAAAAGACGGATTGATAAATTTGGTTAGGAGTCTGGGCAGGAAAAAATTAATGGACTAGGACCCTCTTCTAGCATGTCAAATGAGTTGCAGTTTTTCTCAATCAAGGATTTCGAACAGAAGACCACGTCGATGTATTACATTGGTGGAAAGCGAATGCAAGACAATAATCCGTCTTAGCCACAATGGCTAGAGACATGTTCATGGTACAAGAATCAAGCGTTGCAACGGAATATGCATTCTCAACATGTTGCAAAATAATTTGAGACTATAGAAATAGTCTTTGTACTGATTCATTATGCATGCTTATATTACTCAATGATTGGTTTGAAGACGAATGCAAGAATAAAAAATAAAGATCAATAGATGAATTCAAAATTCAGCATTCCAAAGAAAAAGAAGCATGCGCTAAAACAATACTAATCAATTATGAGAAGTAATCTTATTTCTTTCAATTTCAATTGTTGTAACTCTTATTTATGTAATATGTTTTAATTTTGATTTAAATAATTATCAGTATAGATGCAATGCACATAATTTTTTTATGAATCTTGTGTTTAATTAAAAAATATATATAAAAAGGGTACATACAGCGATCGAACGTGCTCCCACCAAATTTAATTTTTTTTTAAAATTTCATTTACCAATGCCAATCAACAAGTAGCTTCGGAATCGGATCCAACCCGATATCTAACCAGATAGGCCAGTTCCAAGTCAAAACTCGGCGCCAACTCCCAAAAACCCAAAAAAATTCAAGCTGTCTTCTATAGAAATAGACCTATAACATTTTTGTATCTTGTCCTAGACCTAGACATGGCCGCGGTTATGAAATAACCGCGACCCGTACCAGCCCGTAACTGGGTCAACGGGCCGGTTAACCGTTGACCCGGTTACGCGGTTAAGAACCGTAACCGGCTTGTTACTGTACGGGCCGGTTACGGCTAACAGGCCGGTTACGGTTCAAGGCCCAAAATAACCGTGGAACCGGCGGTTCCAAACCTTAATATTTTTGTTTTAATTTTTTTTAGAAAAATTGAACGGCCAGGATCTTCTACCCGTTGTATATCAACGATCAAAATCTCATGACCGTCAAAACAGGTTGAACCGGCGGTTAACCGGCGGTTCACCCCATAATAATTTTTTTTTAAATGAACGGCCAGGTTCTCTTGACCGTTGATCTCCTGACCGTTGCAACATAACCTGCGGTTAACCGCCGGTTATGAACCTGCGGTTAACCGCCGGTTCGACCGTAAAATTTTTTTTTTTTTTTAAATTCGATGTCTAGGATTATTTGACCGTTATAGATCGACGGCTAGGATTAAGTGACCATTATTTTTTATACTTATAAATATTCTCCACGCCCATTTCATTTTTCATCAATCTTATCATAACTCTAAGTTTTCGATACATCGTTTACTTGAATTATTTTCGAATTACTCAATGGAAGGTTCTAGTGATCCACGTAAATGCAAAGTCAATGTGACATATCCCAAATGGGCCAAACCCGATGTTGATATTGATGATATTGCTCACCGATGATGATCCTTTTGCTACACATGATACCAAAAAAGTGTGCATTCAAAGGTAAGATCTATACCTCCACTTAAATCATCGATTTTTACTAAACATTTTGAGAATGTGACTCTTCCATCCGGAGAGATGCGCGCCAAATGCAAATATTGTACTAGTACGTATAAGTTCCAAAGTGGTGGTGGCTATGGATCTTTTAAGCATCATATCGAAACAAAGCATCCAGTGGAGTTTGATAATGATTCTTCTCAAACTCAACTGTCTAGATTTCATTCCTCGGGTGAAGGTACCGACTCTCCACTTTTCAAATACACTGAAGCACAATTAAGAGAATCGGTGGCAAAATTTATCTCTGTAGAACATCTTTCTTTTAGTATTGCATCTAGATTTAGTTTTGAAGATCTGTGTCATGAATCTCTACAACCTGCTGCTAAACGTGTTCCTAGGACCACAACCACACGAACACTTAAAAAAATTAGTTCGTCAACAAAAAAAAAGAAATAGTTACATTATTTAGTAATTTGACGAATAAAGTTTATATATGCTCTGATATTTGGAGTGATCATTGGCAAACTAATTCGTACATGGGTATTACTTGTCATTGGATAGATAATTCGTGGTCAATTCAAAAAAGGCTGCTTGCATATCGAGTGTTCAATGAAGCACACACCGCACATAATATTTCTCAACTGATTTGTGTAATTTTAGAAGAATATGGTTTAACTTCCAAAGTTTTTCTGTGTCATTTGATAATGCTAGTTCGAACATATTGAGTATTGAAGATCTTAAACGTGTTTGTCAACTTGCTATTGGTGGTTTATTTTTCCATATTCGATGTATTTGCCATATTTTAAACTTATGTGTGCAAGATGGATTAAGATCGTTAGATAATCAGATTCAACCAAATAAAATGGCATTATCTTATTTGTGGTCCCATCCGAGTTTGATGAAACAATGGGGTAAGTTTTGTAAGGTTAATGGCATGCGACCTAGAAAATTTCCACGAGATATACCCACACGTTGGAACTCAACATATAAATTGCTAAATGATTCATATGAATATAGAGTTATTGTGTTCATTTTTTGCACAATATGGTGGAAACTCTAATATTTATGTATTTTCGCACCAATGAAATACATGTAAAAGTATCTGTGAAATGTTGAAGGTATTTTATGATGCAACTGAACAATTATCTGGAGTTTATTATCCTACATCTCATTTAGTTTTGATGAACTGTTGTAATGTGGCACTCACCTTAAATGAAAATTTCTCTAATTATCTGTTAACCTCTTCTGTGGTAGCAATGAAGGTTAAATGGGAAAAATATTTTTATAATATTCCTGAACTTTTTCTAGTTGCTTTTGCTTTAGATCCTCGACTTAAATTGGATGTTTTGCATGAAATGTTAGTGACGTATTACGAGGCATTATCCCCCCGGATGATATTTCCCCAAGTGATTCTTCTATGGTAGTAAATCGTGTTAGAAATTATTTGCATGAGATTTATAGATAATATAGTTTAAAATATGGTGTACAAGAAAATGAATCACAACTACAAGTTAGTGCTCAAAGTCATTCTAGTGGTATTAAACTCACCAAAGCACAACTTCTGTTAAAAGAACGCACTAAACGCCCCAGAGGATTATCAAGTTCCAGTCAGGAACTTGATAATTATTTTACGACTTCTTTTGATTTCAGTGAAGCAGATAGCGAGCAACAATTTGATATATTGCGGTGGTGGTCACAAAAGACACAAATTTTTCCCAATTTTATCAATCATAGCAAAGGAAATCTTAGCTTGCCCCGTGTCAACCGTTGCTGTGGAACAAGCTTTTAGCACATGGGGAAATATTTTGGATGTAAGACGATAAAAAATGAGGCCAGATTCTTTAGAGGCCCAAGCACTAATGGACGATTGGGCGAGGGCGGCAAAACGAAAACAAGGAATGGAATCAAGCTCGGACCAAGATGAATTTGATACCGAATGAACTATTACTACGGGGACAGGTAACGGAAGTGATTGAGCTACGCCACTTCCAAAGGTAAGAAGTGTTAAAAGGTAAGAGAACTACGTGTGCTTTGATTCCTCTACACCCTAAGAGGATACATATGCAACTTAAAAAGTTCAAACCGTAATCGTAACCGGTGATTAACGGTAACCGTAACCGGAACCGGAACCGTAATCAGCTGTTCACGAACCGTAACCGGAACCGTCTACAAAGATTAAGGTTAAGGGTCGAGCTCTTACGAACTGCCGAACCGACGTTCGGAACCGTCAATCGGCGGTTCACGAACCGTGGTCATGTCTACCTAGACCCACATTTTCTACTCTACCTTGAATTGACATTTATTGGTTCTCTTTCGTCCTTTATTTTAAAAATAAGTAATAAAGGGAAAAAGAGAGAAAACTTGCCACAGAATCTGATTGCTGTATTGATTTTTAAGGAAATAGCGGGGGCGTCATAGCTGGCTCTACAATGAGGAAGAGAGATGATTCTGCCTCAACTCTCTTCCTCACTCTACTAGGCGCTGATGATTTTGATGCTCCGCCGCCAGCCATTCCTTAAAATCAAAACCGATATGAGATTTTGTGGCTAGGTATAGGTAGAAATGTTATAGGTCTTTATTGGTACAGAAGACATGGAGACCGCTTGAATTTTTTTGGGTTTTGGGAGTTGGCGACGAGTTTTGAATCTCTCCCTTTTTATCTTATCTACTTATTTTTGTACTAATATGTTCACATTTTTTTCTGATCGTCGGTGTGAAATTATTGCTGAATTTTTTTTTTAGTTTCCTGTAGCTGTAGATGATTCGAATCATTAAACTGTATGGTAAATTGCAATACTGATTTAGTTTCAGTTTAAACCCTTCTTTGTTTTTCCTTTGGTGTGAAGTTTTAGCATGTACATGAAATTATTGCTGATTTTACGTTGCTCTGAAACGTTGACATTCTGCTCAGTGGTGTTGAGCGTTAGTGCAAAAATTAAGATGAGTTTCGATATTTTTTGATATATTCTCTCGTATTTTGTGTTTGGATCACCAGTCTAGTTTTGCAAGTAAATTAGCTGTGAAATTTATCTTTCTAATAGTCAAACCTTTGGTATGGCATTGTTATTGGATTTGTGTTGTGTTTGTTTAGGATGAAGATGATTCAACTTAGAAAGAAGTTGAGGGTAAAACAGAAAAAAAGGGTTGAGGGGGAGATTGAAGTTGATGATGAGTAGGATCTTGATCCATCTTATTAAGAACATCTTAAATTCATGTAAACTTTCAGTACTTTTCAGGTGTAATCGAATTCTGTTAAGATGTTTTGTTGAGATACGGTGACTGGTATTTATTTTTGCTTGGCTTCATTGTCCGAGCATTGCTTGATTTTAATGTTTGTAATTGATCATTTACTGAAAGAATCTTAAACTTTTATATGTTTTTTCTTATTCAACAAGGTTACATTCTCCAATTTTTTATTATGCTGTTCCGTGAGGATTGAACCCATGAAAGAGGTTTGTGTGCACCCTAATGAAGGGTTATGGATATTTAAAACATTGTCATTAACAGGAGTACAAAGAAAATCCATCATAATATGGACTAATCATTGGAATTTGTATCTTGGTTTTGAGAACATATATGTCGAAGGCAAATAGAAATTCCATGGTGGCAATGAGCCTATTTTGTTATATGAATACAGGGTCAGCATATTACTGGCTCATTTCCTCAATTTCACCCGCTTACAAGATAACAAAGGCTTCCCACACAAAAGCACAAGTTATGAGCATATGCAACAGCTGGAAAAACATTAAATGGTCTTCCTTGTGGGATTTCTCAACACAATCTATTTTCTCGAAAACTTGCATGTCTCAGTGCTTCAATTCCCAACAAGCTATCAGGGATTTTTCCAGTTAGCTTGTTGATGTACAAGTCCAGCCATTGCAATTTCAGCAATAATCCTATACTTGTGGGGATTGTACCTGAATGTCAAACCTTACGAGTTTATCAAGGTTCGAAAGTGAACCAGGAATATGACCTGCAATCTTGTTATTTCTACGTTCAGCACTTTTTAGTTCAATATCCCAGTGATTTCAGGAATGCTGCTGAAAGTTTGGTGGCCTGATAAATCTATGTTCTCCATGAATTGACCCGTTTTGTTGCTCAGTATCCTTGACAGAGAACCAAAGAGCTGGTTCGAATGCAGATCAAGAACTGAAATCTGGCGTGGAAATGTGATTGAAGAAAGGTCAGCTTTAAGTGAGTTTGAACATCTGCAAACTAGTCATCTTTGCCAAGAAGTTTGAAATCCCGTTAGTAAAATAGTTGTCAGATAGGTCTAAGGTGGTCAATGACTCGGTCTTTGTGAAGTTTGGCAATGCTCCTTGAAGCTTGCAGGCTGCTAAATGGACTTCAGAAAGTTCTTTCTTTCTGATCCAATAATGAATTGTTCCGAAATCAAGGACGCTGTAAGAAAAGTCGATCAACAGCAAAGAAGGAAGACCTTCTGAAAGTGCAGCAGTCGGCAAAGGACTGGTAAGCGAATTCCTTGACAAATTAAGATTCCACAAGTTTCCTAATGTGATATAGATTCTGGAATTTAACCTGTGAGTTTGTTAGAGCTCAGTTTCAATATAGAAACTAATAGTATTTCAGTGTTACCGATGCAACACTCTTGCAGTCGGGATTAGTTTCATTTAACGATTTCCAAAAGTTCTCTATATAAAGTTTTCAGAAAATATAGCAATCCCTAAAGAAATAAATTGCAACAAAATATGTGTTAAATCATAGAATAGTGCAGGAAAACGAAGAAGGCAGTGAGAGGATGTTTTGGGGCATTTGAATTTTTTAATTTCTGTCCCTTCTTTTCTTCAGTTGATCTCACCTTCCTTCTGCACAATAAATACTTATATTGGTCTCAGTTAGCATACAATTATAATACATAGTATAATGTTTCAAGAGATAAATTAGAAATAATAAACGACAAATATTTACTTTAAAGTTGGTTTCTTCTATTTCTCACTAGACATTTCCACAACTTGATTATCTACAGAAGACCAAAATTTAGTAATCAGGTAAAAAATACCATAATAAATTCAAATACCGAGAGAATATATCAATAAATACCGAGATTCATCTTATTTGTTGCATCAAGGCTACAATCATGAAAACTTATCAATGCCACTGGAACATCTTTATGGCACTCTTCACTGCAATTTTCGCATCATGTTATTAAAATCCAAAAAAATAAAACACATTAATATTGAAATGGGCTTCAATACATGAAACTAAATCAATTTTGCATTTTATTACACAGTATTATATCTTCAGCTTCAGCAAACAAAAATATCAACACTATTATGATTTTATGTTGATGTCTGCTATCAAAATAGTGCTAATATTTTTGTTTCCTGAACCTGAAGATGATTCAAATAATATTGTGTAATAAAATGCAATATTGATTTAGTTTCATGTATTGAAGCGCAATTTCAATTTTAATGTGTTTTACTTGTTTGGATTTCAATAACATGATGCGAAAATTGGAGTGAAGAGTGCCGTAAAGATGTTCCAGTGGTATTGATAAGTTTTCAGGATTGTAGCTTTGATACAAAAATTAAGATGATTCTCATTATTTATTGATATATCTCTCGGTGTTTGGATTTGTTATGGAAATTTTTACTTGATTAATAAATTTTGGTATTTTGTAGAGACTCAAGTTGTGGAAATACCTAGTGAGAACCAGAAGAAACCAACTGTAAAGTAAATATGTGTCATTTATTATTTTCTAATTTATCTCTTGAAACATTGTACTATGTATGTACTGTATGATAGCCGAGTCCAATATAAGTATTTATTGTGCAGAATGAAGGTGAATTCAACTGAATGAAAAGAAATTCAAATGTCCCAAAACGTCCTCCCACTGCCTTCTTCGTCTTGTATTATTCTATGATTGACACATTTTGTTGCAATTTATTTCTTTAGGGTTTGCTAATTTTATTTTCTGAAAACTTTATAGGGAGGCCTTTCAGAAATCGTTCAAGGAAGCTAATCCTGACTGCAAGAGTGTTGCATCGGTAACACTGGAATACTATTAATTTTTAGTGATTCTAATTGTATTGGTTTTTCCAAGTTAAATATTATGTGTGTTGTTCTTTTAGGTGGCTAAGGAAGGTTGTATCAAATGGAAATCCATGACTAACGAAGTAATGTTTCTTTCTTGTTTCTATTTGGAATACATTCATGAATTAAGTAGTATCTTGTCATTCTGATCATAAATGTATGATAAATCAGGATAAGAAGCCTTACATTGATAGAGCTAAAAGCAGAATATGAAAAGGCTGTGGCAACAAATGATGCTGAAAAAAAGCAAGTATTATTCTGATTTTATTTGCAGTTAGCTGATGTTTCAGTGAAATATGAATGAAGAAATGATTATGATTTTGTTAATATGTGCCTTAAATTTTCTAGTTTTGCAAGTAGTTGGCAGTGAAATTTATCTTTCTAATAGTCAAACCTTTGGTATGGCATTCTGATTGGATCTGTGTTGTGTTTGTTTAGGATAAAGATGATTCAACTGAGAAAGAAGTTGAGGGTAAAAGAGAAAAAAAGGGGTTGAGGGGGAGATTAAAGTTGATGATGAGTAGGATCTTGACCCATCTTATTAAGAACATCTTAAATTCATGTAAATTTTCAGTACTTTTCAGGTGTAATCGAATTCTAGATGTTTTGTTCAGATACGGTGACAGGTAATTATTTTTGCTTGGTTCCATTGTCCGAGCATTGCTTGATTTTAATGTTTGTAATTGATCATTTACTGAAAGAATCTTAAACTTTTATATGTGTTTTCTTATTCAACAAGGTTACATTCTCCAATTTTTTATTATGCTGTTCCGTGAGGATTGAACCCATGAAAGAGGTTTGTGTGCACCCTAATGAAGGGTTATGGATATTTAAAACATTGGTATTAACAGGAGTACAAAGAAAATCCATCATAATATGGACTAATCATTGGAATTTGTATCTTGGTTTTGAGAACATATATGTCGAAGGCAAATAGAAATTCCATGGTGGCAATGAGCCTATTTTGTTATATGAATACAGGGTCAGCATATTACTGGCTCATTTCCTCAATTTCACCCGCTTACAAGATAACAAAGGCTTCCCACACAAAAGCACAAGTTATGAGCATATGCAACAGCTGGAAAAACATTAAATGGTCTTCCTTGTGGGATTTCTCAACACAATCTATTTGCTCGAAAACTTGCATGTCTCAGTGCTTCAATTCCCAACAAGCTATCAGGGATTTTTCCAGTTAGCTTGTTGATGAACAAGTCCAGCCATTGCAATTTCAGCAATAATCCTATACTTGTGGGGATTGTACCTGAATGTCAAACCTTACGAGTTTATCAAGGTTCGAAAGTGAACCAGGAATATGACCTGCAATCTTGTTATTTCTACGTTCAGCACTTTTTAGTTCAATATCCCAGTGATTTCAGGAATGCTGCTGAAAGTTTGGTGGCCTGATAAATCTATGTTCTCCATGAATTGACCCGTTTTGTTGCTCAGTATCCTTGACAGAGAACCAAAGAGCTGGTTCGAATGCAGATCAAGAACTGAAATCTGGCGTGGAAATGTGATTGAAGAAAGGTCAGCTTTAAGTGAGTTTGAACATCTGCAAACTAGTCATCTTTGCCAAGAAGTTTGAAATCCCGTTAGTAAAATAGTTGTCAGATAGGTCTAAGGTGGTCAATGACTCGGTCTTTGTGAAGTTTGGCAATGCTCCTTGAAGCTTGCAGGCTGCTAAATGGACTTCAGAAAGTTCTTTCTTTCTGATCCAATAATGAATTGTTCCGAAATCAAGGACGCTGTAAGAAAAGTCGATCAACAGCAAAGAAGGAAGACCTTCTGAAAGTGCAGCAGTCGGCAAAGGACTGGTAAGCGAATTCCTTGACAAATTAAGATTCCACAAGTTTCCTAATGTGATATAGATTCTGGAATTTAACCTGTGAGTTTGTTAGAGCTCAGTTTCAATATAGAAACTAATAGTATTTCAGTGTTACCGATGCAGCACTCTTGCAGTCTTGCAGTCGGGATTAGTTTCATTTAACGATTTCCAAAAGTTCTCTATATAAAGTTTTCAGAAAATATAGCAATCCCTAAAGAAATAAATTGCAACAAAATATGTGTTAAATCATAGAATAGTGCAGGAAAACGAAGAAGGCAGTGAGAGGATGTTTTGGGGCATTTGAATTTTTTAATTTCTTTCCCTTCTTTTCTTCAGTTGATCTCACCTTCCTTCTGCACAATAAATACTTATATTGGTCTCAGTTAGCATACAATTATAATACATAGTATAATGTTTCAAGAGATAAATTAGAAATAATAAACGACAAATATTTACTTTAAAGTTGGTTTCTTCTATTTCTCACTAGACATTTCCACAACTTGATTATCTACAGAAGACCAAAATTTAGTAATCAGGTAAACAATACCATAATAAATCCAAATACCGAGAGAATATATCAATAAATACCGAGATTCATCTTATTTGTTGCATCAAGGCTACAATCATGAAAACTTATCAATGTCACTGGAACATCTTTATGGCACTCTTCACTGCAATTTTCCCATCATGTTATTAAAATCCAAAAAAATAAAACACATTAATATTGAAACTGGGCTTCAATACATGAAACTAAATCAATTTTGCATTTTATTACACAGTATTATATCTTCAGCTTCAGCAAACAAAAATATCAACACAATTCTGATTTTATGTTGATGTCAGCTATCAAAATAGTGCTAATATTTTTGTTTCCCTGAAGCTGAAGATGATTCAAATAATATTGTGTAATAAAATGCAATATTGATTTAGTTTCATGTATTGAAGCGCAATTTCAATTTTAATGTGTTTTACTTGTTTGGATTTCAATAACATGATGCGAAAATTGGAGTGAAGAGTGCCGTAAAGATGTTCCAGTGGTGTTGATAAGTTTTCAGGATTGTAGCTTTGATACAAAAATTAAGATGATTCTCATTATTTATTGATATATCTCTCGGTGTTTGGATTTGTTATGGAAATTTTTACTTGATTAATAAATTTCGGTATTTTGTAGAGACTCAAGTTGTGGAAATACCTAGTGAGAACCAGAAGAAACCAACTGTAAAGTAAATATGTGTCATTTATTATTTTCTAATTTATCTCTTGAAACATGATACTATGTATGTATTAACTGTATGATAGCTGAGTCCAATATAAGTATTTATTGTGCAGAATGAAGGTGAATTCAACTGAAGGAAAAGAAATTCAAATGCCCCCAAACGTCCTCCCACTGCCTTCTTCGTCTTGTATTATTCTATGATTGACACATTTTGTTGCAATTTATTTCTTTAGGGATTTTGCTAATTTTATTTTGCTAAAACTTTATAGGGAGCACTTTCAGAAATCGTTCAAGGAAGCTAATCGTGACTACAAGAGTGTTGCATCGGTAACACTGAAATACTATTAATTTCTAGTGATTCTAATGGTATTTGTTTTTCCAAATTAAATGTGAAGTGCGTTGTTCTTTTAGGTGGCTAAGGAAGGTGGTATCAAATGGAAATCCATGACTAACGAAGTAATGTTCTTTCTTGTTTCTATTTGGAATACATTCAGGAATTAAGTAGTATCTTGTCATTCTGATGATAAATCAGGATAAGAAGCCTTACATTGATAGAGCTAAAAGCGGAATTTGAAAAGGCTGTGGCAACAAATGATGCTGAAAAAGAGCAAGTATTATTCTGATTTTATTAGCAGTTAGCTGATGTTTCAGTGAAATATGAATGAAGAAATGATTCTGATTTTGTTAATATGGCCTTAAATTTTCTAGTTTTGCAAGTAGTTGGCAGTGAAATTTATCTTTCTAATAGTCAAACCTTTGGTATGGCATTCTGATTGGATCTGTGTTGTGTTTGTTTAGGATGAAGATGATTCAACTGAGAAAGAAGTTGAGGGTAAAAGAGAAAAAAGGGGTTGAGGGGAGATTGAAGTTGATGATGTGTAGGATCTTGACCCATCTTATTAAGAACATCTTAAATTCATGTAAATTTTCAGTACTTTTCAGGTGTAATCGAATTCTGTTTAGATGTTTGTTCAGATACGGTGACTGGTATTTATTTTTGCTTGGTTTCATTCTCCGAGCATTGCTTGATTTTAATGTTTGTAATTGATCATTTACTGAAAGAATCTTAAACTTTTATATGTGTTTTCTTATTCAACAAGGTTACATTCTCCAATTTTTTATTATGCTGTTCCGTGAGGATTGAACCCATGAAAGAGGTTTGTGTGCACCTTAATGAAGGGTTATGGATATTTAAAACATTGTCATTAACAGGAGTACAAAAATCCATCATAATATGGACTAATCATTGGAATTTGTATCTTGGTTTTGAGAATATATATGTCGAAGGCAAATAGAAATTCCATGGTGGCAATGAGCCTATTTTGTTATATGAATACAGGGTCAGCATATTACTGGCTCATTTCCTTAATTTCACCCGCTTACAAGATAACAAAGGCTTCCCACACAAAAGCACAAGTTATGAGCATATGCAACAGCTGGAAAAACATTAAATGGTCTTCCTTGTAGGATTTCTCAACACAATCTATTTGCTCGAAAACTTGCATGTCTCAGTGCTTCAATTCCCAACAAGCTATCAGGGATTTTTCCAGTTAGCTTGTTGATGAACAAGTCCAGCCATTGCAATTTCAGCAATAATCCTATACTTGTGGGGATTGTACCTGTTATTTGATTTCTTGAAATGTCAAACCTTACAAGTTTATCAAGGTTCGAAAGTGAACCAGGAATATGACCTGCAATCTTGTTATTTCTACGTTCAGCACTTTTTAGTTCAATATCCCAGTGATTTCAGGAATGCTGCTGAAAGTTTGGTGGCCTGATAAATCTATGTTCTCCATGAATTGACCCGTTTTGTTGCTCACTATCCTTGACAGAGAACCAAAGA
The DNA here is from genome assembly GCA_907163345.1 of Haberlea rhodopensis. Taxonomy (NCBI): domain Eukaryota; kingdom Viridiplantae; phylum Streptophyta; class Magnoliopsida; order Lamiales; family Gesneriaceae; genus Haberlea; species Haberlea rhodopensis. The sequence goes on along the minus strand of CAJQUN010000632.1, from coordinate 242,241 downwards.
GCTAGTTCGAATGCAGATCAAGAACTGAAATCTGGCGTGGAAATGTGATTGAAGAAAGGTCAGCTTTAAGCGAGTTCGAAATCTTTAACATCTGCAAACTAGTCATCTTTGCCAAGAAGTTTGAAATCCCATTAGTAAAATAGTTGTCAGATAGGTCTAAGGTGGTCAATGACTCGGTCTTCGTGAAGTTTGGCAATGCTCCTTGAAGCTTGCAGACTGCTAAATGGACTTCAGAAAGTTCTTTCTTTCTGATCCAATAATGAATTGTTCCGAAATCAAGGCCGCTGTAAGAAAGGTCGATCAACAGCAAAGAAGGAAGACCTTCTGAAAGTGCAGCAGTAGGCAAAGGACCGGTAACCGAATTCCTTGACACATTAAGATTCCACAAGTTTCCTAAATGTGATAAAGATTCTAGAATTTAACCGTGAGTTTGTTAGAGCTCAGTCTCAATATAGAAACTAATAGTATTTCAGTGTTACCGTTGCAACACTCTTGCAATCTTGCAGTCAGGATTAGCTTCCTTGAACGATTTCCAAAAGTTCTCTATATAAAGTTTTCAGAAAATATAGCAATCCCTAAAGAGATAAATTGCAACAAAATATGTGTTAATCATAGAATAGTACAAGGAATGAAGAAGGCATTGAGAGGATGTTTTGGGGCATTTGAATTTTTTAATTTCTTTCCCTTCTTGCTTCAGTTGATTTCACCTTCCTTCTGCACGATAAATACTTATATTGAATTGAGCTAGCATGCAATTATAATACATAGTATAATGTTTCAAGAGATAAATTAGAAATAATAAATGACATATATTTACTTTACAGTTGGTTTCTTATGTTTCTCACTAGACATTTCCACAACTTGATTCTCTATAGAAGACCAAAATTTATTAATCAGGTAAAAAATTCCATAATAAATCCAAATACCGAGAGAATATATCAATAAATACCGAGATTCATCTTATTTGTTGCATCAAGGCTACAATCATGAAAACTTATCAACGCCACTGGAACATCTTTATGGCACTCTTCACTGCAATTTTCGTATCATGTTATTAAAATCCAAAAAAGTAAAACACATTAATGTTGAAACTGGGCTCCAATACATGGAACTAAATCAATATTGCATTTTATTACACAGTATTATTTGAATCATCTTCAGCTTCAGAAAACAAAAATATCAACACTATTCTGATTTTACTTTGTTGTCTGCTATCAAAATAGTGCTGATTTTTTTGTTTCCTGAAGATGGAGATGATTCAAATAATATTGTGTAATAAAATGCAATATTGATTTAGTTTCATGTACTGAAGCATACTTTCAACATTAATGTGTTTACTTTTTTTGGATTTCAATAACATTATGCGAAAATTGGAGTGAAGAGTGCTGTAAAGATATTCCTGTGGCGTTGATAAGTTTCCAGGATTGTAGCTTTGATGCAAAAATTAAGATGAATCTCATTATTTATTGATATATTCTCTCGGTGTTTGGATTTGTTATGGAAATTTTTACATGATTGATAAATTTTGGTCTTCTGTAAAGACTCAAGTTGTGGAAATACCTAGTGAGAACCATAAGAAACCAACTGTAAAGTAATATGTGTCATTTATTATTTTCTAATTTATCTCTTGAAACATTATACTATGTATTATAACTATATGCTAGCTGAGTCCAATATAAGTATTTATTGTGCAGAATGAAGGCGAAATCAACCGAAGGAAAAGAAATTCAAATGCCCCAAAACGTCCTCCCACTGCCTTCTTCGTCTTGTACTGTTCTATGATTAACACATATTTTGTTGCAATTTATTTCTTTAGGGGTTGCTAATTTTATTTTCTGAAAACTTTATAGGGGGGATTTTCGGAAATCGTTCAAGTAAGCTAATCCTGGCTGCAAGAGTGTTGCATCGGTAACACTGAAATACTATTAATTTCTAGTGATTCTAAATGTATTGGTTTTTCCAAGTTAAATGTGAAGTGTGTTGTTCTTTTAGGTGGCTAAGGAAGGTGGTATCAAACGGAAATCCATGACTAACGAAGTAATGTTTATTTCTTGTTTCTATTTGGAATACATTCATGAATTAAGTAGTATCTTGTCATTCTGATCATAAATGTATGATAAATCAGGATAAGAAGCCTTACATTTATAGAGCTGCAGAACTAAAATCAGAATATGGAAAGGCTGTGGCAACAAATGATGCTGAAAAAGAGCAAGTATTATTCTGGTTTTATTAGCAGTTAGCTGATGTATCAGTGAAATATGAATGAAGAAATGATTCTGATTTTGTTAATATGTGCCTTAAATTTTCTAGTTTTGCAAGTAGTTGGCAGTAGTGAAATTTATCTTTCTAATAGTCAAACCTTTGGTATGGCATTCTGATTGGATCTGTGTTGTGTTTGTTTAGGATGAAGATGATTCAACAGAGAAAGAAGTTGAGGAAGAAACAGAAAAAGGGGCTAAGGGGGAGATTGAAGTTGATGAGGAGTAGGATCTTGACGCATCTTATTAAGAACATCTTACATTCTTGTAAATTTTCACTACTCTTCAAGTGTAATCGAATTCTGTTTAGATGTTTTGTTGAGATACAGTGACTGGTATACCAAAGAATCTTAAGCATGTTTTCTTATCCAACAAGAGTTTTTGATTATGTTGTTCCGTGAGGACTGAAACCCATGAAAGAGGTTTGTTTGCACTCTAATGAAGGGTTATGGATATTTAAAGCATCATCATTTGCAGGAACTAAAAAGAAATTCCTTCATAATATAGACTAATCATTTGAATTTGTATCTTTGTTTCTAAAACATATAAGTCGAAGGCAAATAGAAATTCCATCGTGGCATGAGCCTATTTTGTTCCATGAATACAGGGTCAGCATATTACTGGCTCATTTTCTCAATTTCACCCGCCTACAAGATAACAAAGGCTTCCCACACAAGCACAAGTTATGAGCATATGCAACAGCAGGAAAAACATTAAATGGTCTTCCTTGTGGGACTTCTCCGCACAATCTATTTGCTCGAAAACTTGCGTGTCTCAGTGCTTCAATTCCCAGCAAGCTATCAGGGATTTTTCCAATTAGCTTGTTGATGGACAAGTCCAGCCACTGCAATTTCAGCAATAATCCTATACTTGTGGGGATTGTGCCTGTTATTTGATTTCTTGAAATGTCAAACCTTACGAGCTTATCAAGGTTCGAAAGTGAACCAGGAATATGACCTGCAATCTTGTTATTTGCTACGTTCATCACTTTTATGTTCAATCCCCCAGTGATTTCAGGAATGCTGCCGGAAATTTGGTTGCCTGATAAATCTATGTACTCCATGAATTCACCCGTTTCGTTGCTCAGTATCCTTGAGAGAGAACCAAAGAGCTGGTTCGAATGTAGATCAAGAACTGAAATCTGGCGTGGCATTGTGATTGAAGAAAGGTCTTCTTTAAGTAAGTTGTTTGAAATCTTTAGCATCTGCAAACTAGTCATCTTTGTCAAAAAGTTTGAAATCCCGTTAGTAAAATAGTTGTCAGATAGGTCTAAGGTGGTCAAAGACTCGGTCTTTGTGAAGTTTGGCAATGCTCCTCGAAGCTTGCAGCCTGCTAAATGGACTTCAGAAAGTTCTCTCTTTCTGATCCAATCAGGAATTGTTCCGAAATCAAGGCCGCTATAAGAAAGGTCGATCGACAGCAAAGAAGGAAGACCTTCTGAAAGTGCAGCAGCCGGCAAAGGATTGGTAAGCGAATTCCTTGACAAATTAAGATTCCACAAGTTTCCTAAATGCGATATAGATTCTGGAATTTGACCTGTGAGTTTGTTAGAGCTCAATCTCAATACAGAAACAGACTTTAACTTCCCAATTTGTGCTGGAATTCCTCCACTCAGCAGATTCTGATCAAATGAAAGCTCCGCGAGCTTGTTTAGGTTGCACAAAGAAATGGGTATTTGCCCCGACAACTGGTTACCGGTGAGCACAAGATATGTCAGATTTTGAAGCTTCCCAAGAAAATCCGGAATGGAACCAGACAACGAATTGAAGCTGAGATCAAGAGATTCCAGGCCTTTAAGCAAACTGAAAGATAATGGAATTGAACCTGTCAATAAATTTTTGGCTAAATTCAACTGCAGAAGGCCCTTGAAATTTCCAAATGTTGCAGGAATTTGGCCTGTCAAAAGGTTTTCACTCAATGAAAGTGTCTGGAGCAGAGGCAAGTGGCCTAACATTTCAGGGATATTTCCTTTCAAATAATTGTTATCAAGAATAAGCTGAGTGAGGTGAGTGAGATTCGAAAACCCCTCGGGAATCGTTCCGGTGATATGCCTCATCCCACTTATCACCATCATTTCCAAGAAATGCAAGTTGCTTAGCGAAGGAGACAGAATCCCGTTCATGAAAATGCCATCAGATGATGGCCTTTGCAGCATCAATCTGATGACTCGACCGGTTATCGGTTCACATTCGACACCTTCCCAGCCACCGCCGCAGCAATCCACACCCACCCACGTGGACATAATGCCAGTGGTGTCCTTCAAAATCCCAGCTTTGAAACCGAGAAGAGCAGCTCTGTCAACAGGTGAACAAGCAGGGGGCATTTCTGACTGGGAGAAGGATGGATCGAAGAATGTTATGATCACCAAAAGATTGAGAACCCACATCAGAGAACGCATTTTGGGGAAGTGGGTTGGTACCAGAATGGAAATGTTCTCTCAAACTTGTCAGCTGTTTTCAAATTAAAGTGTGGAAAAAGAGAGAATGTTTTGAATTTTTAAATATGGTGGTAAAACTTTACGGAAAAGGGAGCATGTGGCAGTAGTATCTTTTGTATAGGCAACAAGAATGGTAAAAAAAAATGATTAAAAACAAAGTGTAAAAGCTCTGGGAGGAGATGGAACTGTCTCTCCCCTTTATATACAGTTTGCTCAGTAAAATTTGTTCGTACTGCATGGTGGTGAAATTGAATTGGGTCACATGTCTATTTTATGACCGTTTGATGTATTATTATCCACACACACGAGTAATATGAATGTCAAACTGAACGTTGGAGCGCAGTTGTTCAAATTCTTTCGCGACCCTGTAGCTCAGCTTCATTTTCTCTTTTGCCCCCCACCCCCCCCCCCAACTAGTAAATTCCCTCTCTTTTCTAAATTATTATTTTTGGTACCACTTATGAGCTAATTTAATATGATCTAAAACGATTAGAATGTTACTTTATGTATTTTTTATTTAAAAATGCGGTATTTAAACATTGAGTTAGACTATAAGTGATATCTATATTGAGTGCATACGAGTGTTTATCGAGTAAAAGACCCATTACCTATATTAAACTACCATAAAAGTATTTTCAATTCTAATTTCACTGACTTCTTGACAAAACATGCTTTTTTGATGCTACCCCTAGGGCACCATGGGGACAATCTAACCATCCATTTCCCTCTATGTTGAATATTACACATGAAGGGATGATTTGACTTTTAGGACTAGCATAAAAGAAACCACAAACTATCAAGGGTAAAAATCATAAAAACGTCTGCGTTATAGTAAATATGTACGAAACTCTATTATGTTAACAAAATAGGCAAAATAAGCCCTTATATTTTCTTAAATTCGGAATGAAATATTCATGTGTTATAACAAGGGTAAAAAAACATCTATTTTTTGAAAACTTACACGAAACTCTACGTGTTAAACAAAATAGGCAAAAACCCAATCATTTTGTTTAGCACGGGGAGTTTCGTGCAAGATTTAAAAAAAAGGTTTTTTTGCTTTTTTTTATAACACATGACGGTTTCACGTTGACTTTAAGAAAACATAGGACTTATTTTGTTTATTTTGTAACATGGGAGTTTCTTGCATATTTACTATGACACATGAGTTTTTATATTATTTATCAAACTATAAACCCATAGGCCATGATATGAAAATCATATATCGACTTATTGCATTCAAAGGCAGATACAAGTGAAGGCAAGGGGGGCACTTGTCACCTCTTGTTTTTAATTATGAAATACTTATTATACCCTTATGTATTTATTAATTTTAAAAACCACTACTAAAATGTATATTTATTTGTTTTTGGACCCAAATACACAAATTACTTCTCCCTCTCTGAAACCCCACATCAAAAGAATTCTGCACCTTCAATTCAGTCACTCATCGGCTCACTATTTCATGCTTGAATAATTAAAATTTTGATTTATTTATGTGTTAACTAGGGTATGGAGGAACATTAGTTCAATATTAAAGTCAATAGATTTACACTAGTTTAATCCAACCATTTGCATATGGATTACTTTTGACTTTTCAAATGTAATTAAAAATTCACCCGAGCTTAGTTTCATTCTATTTATAATGGATTTAATGAAAATGTTTCTGTTGATTTAAACTATTTAAAAATAAAATTCACTGTATAATGTATTAATTAGTGCATAAAAAAAATATGTGAAGAACTTTTGATTTATGAAGATAAGATGAGCAGTAAAATTGGCTTAGCCAGACTTTAAAATATTGTAAAACGCCTCTTGAAGATTTCACATTCTTACACACTGGTTAGTGCTCCCATGGGCTCTTATTTCATGTAGAACATGTTTGGTGCAATGGATTTTATCATAAATTTTATCTATTTTTTGAAGAAAATGAATTTTATTATAAATATTTGATTTACATCTTATTTGTTTAATTTTCTTAATGTAGAGCTATGTTGAAGCATTACAAAAAAGTTTTTTGTGTAAAACATAAAATTGAGGTGCCTGATATGAATGGTGTTTATGTTGATGAAAAAAGACTAAGATGAAGAGTTAAAGAGATCACAAACACACACCACTATCGTGTGGAGGTTTTTAGTACAGACATAGATATACAATTGCTTGAGTTAAATAGTCGATTCAATCGGGTAAATATTGAGCTGCTGCTTTGTGTTGCTTGTTTGAATCCATTCACCTCTTTTGAAGCTTTTGACAAACATAAGTTTGTTGGGTTTTAGAAACCCGAATAATCTTGGTTTTGATATTAACAAAACTTGTTATTGTATTGCTAACATATTTCATCAAGTGCACTAAATAGATCATGATCAGGAGCTTGATGATTAGCAAAGAAATGGGTTGAAGTAAACTGGATCAGTAGCAATCAAAAGTCTACTGGACCAGTAGCTACAACCAGTAGACCACAAACTCTGCTGACTAAATTAATCATATATCATAGCTCGGTTATTGAAACGACCTGATTTTAAAGGGTTTAGATAGCCAAGTCAATTTACTACAAGTCATATTTCAGGCCAACAGACCTGGTCCGAAGATTTACATGACTAATACATGTATGCAAGAGCTTGCTGGTGTAAAGCAGAAACAACAGATTGGCTCAATCCGATCAGGACCGATCCGGAACCGGCCGGTTCCAAATCCAATAATCCTGGAACCGGTCTGATCCGTTAAGGAACCGGATCGGATCAGGTTCTGGGTTGGATCGGTTCCAACCGGAACCGATTTTGTTGAATAATTGTTTTTTTTTCAAAAAATCAAATATATACCAGAATAATCAAATATATACCAGAATAAATAATTTTTTTTTAAATAATGGATCCGATTCCATTTCGCCCGAAATCGGAACCGTTTTGTCCGGAACAGGTAAGATACCGGATTCGGATCGGTAGAATCGATCCGGCCAGGTATCTTATCGGGTCCGGACCGATTCGGTTTTGGACCGGGTCCGGATTGACCCAACCTGTTAAGCAGCCCTAACAACAGCGGACATATTGGAGCAGCTGTGGTATATTGGGCATAACTCTCAGTTCGCTTATCAAAACAGAACGATTCAGTATGTGTTGGAAAGATAAGACAAAGATCTACAAATCATTTTTGAAAGTCAAAGACCGGATCAGACGTTAAGATTGCCAAAAAGCTTCTGCAAGTCACGCAACGTGCAGACAAAATCAGCAAACTTACAGCAGGCGCATCGCCTCGTATTTCGAGCATAACTCTCTCATACAAATTCGAAATCGAGCAATTCTTGTTTCCATGGAAAGATAAGAGAAAATGCTACAACTTTTATGTTGGTCACTTTGCCCCAGAAATCAATGAATCAAGAGCCATAACCAAGAGAACAGAACAACAAACTTTGGACAACAAGGTTGGGAGCAGACCTTGGACACCAAGGTTGACAACAGACCTTGAGCAAGCAGACTTCGAGCAGTAGAGTTCGACCAATTAGTAGACGTCGACCAGTAGACCTTGAGAAGTAGACGTTGACCAGCGGACTCGACAAGTAGACCTGCTCTACTGGAACAAATCAGCAGACTTGCAAAAACAGTCCAGAAGCAGAATATGACCGTTGTAATGTTTGAAAGCTTACCAAAACTGTCTCAACGGCTATATTCTTGTATCTAATGTATATATCATTACTTTGGGCTATATATACGTAATGTGGAAGCTCAATAACAGTGGATTGAAAATCAATTCAAGCCTTCCAAAGCAAATCCACTTGGGGATTCTTATCAGATCTGCTACGAGATCATTTGTGCCTTTGTAATAATCCACTCGGGATTCTTATCAGATCTGCTACGAGATCATTTGTGCATTTGTAGTCGCTCTATTCATTATATTGTGAGCTAAAATAGAAGAGTGCATATCATTGTAACAGTTTGCGATTTATCACAACTGAGTGAGGTCTTTCGTGTGAGACATTAAAGAATATGCTCTTTGTGGACTGTGTGAGCTATTAGTTTAGGCTATCCTTGTAGTATTAGCCTAAGTGTGGTTGTACAACGAGATTGTATTAGTCAAAGTCTTCTAGTGTATCCTTCCATGAGATGGGAGAAGGGAAGACGTAGAAGGATTACACCACATTCGAATTATCATAAACAAATACTTGTGTTATTAACTTTATTGCATTTATTTACCTTACTGTTTTGGTTAGCATTGTGAAGCATTTTATGTTCTTGTTAAAACATCAAAGTGTACTCACTAAGTGTTTGATAAAATGCTTCAACCAAGCTGTTTTTACATATTCACTTACATATCTTTAAAATGATTTACAAAAGGTTAATCGATTATAGAGCGGGTTATGTCGCGTATCTTCCGCTCGGTTTTGTAACCGAACTCGATATAATCTTTTGGTGCAATTATTTCAAGAACACGATCTATTGAATCTCAAGATGGTTGAACTCGAGTGTGGATTGGTAACCCACCCCCGAATTGATCCTAACAAAGTTAGTTCGATTAGAATAAATTTATCCAAATGATTTTCAAGGTGTCGAGATTTTGGCATTGTCGGACCAACTCGAGAATTTTGTTACGGATATGCGTTTAAATATTGATACTTCGAATGTCAAAGGGCTTGGTGATATAACTAAAAAAATGGTTGAAATCAGAAGAGATGTGGCATATCCATTGGTTTACAAGCTTATAAGGTTAGCCTTGGTTTTGCCGGCTGCAACTGCTACGGTGGAAAGAACATTCTCTGCTATGAATATCGTGAAGAATCGGCTTCGCAACCGAATATGTGATGAATGATAATTTGATGGTTTATATTGAAAAAATATATTCAATCGTGTATCAAATGAACTATTATTCATAAATTTCAAAAAAAATGGCGAACAGTTGGGGCCAATTATAATTTACATTTTAGATTAATTGTAAGTTACTTTTGCTATTGAATTTTTTATTTCATTTCATTTCTAATAATTTTTGCCCCCGTCGAAAATTCTGTGTCCACTGTCCACCATTGATTGCATTACTATGTTACAAAGTGTATATTAATTTTATTTGTTTATACTTATTTAAAAATGACTATATTGTAAATTATTAAAAATTTATAATGTGTATGTATCTAATCGCTAATAACATTAATCTTCGATGCTCATGTTAAACATTTTGATGAAGAGATTATATTTTAATACAGATTTTATGAAGATTGACAAAATGTGATATTTGATAATCTCATGATATGAGATAAAATAGTATTTAAAAAATAATTTAATATCATTAGATGAGTGCTTTATCAGCCTATGCTTTTCGTCAATCCACATTTGTACGTTCATTTGTTTTGTTTGGAAGAAAGTTTGCTTGCTAGGCCACACTCATGAAATTCATGATTTGAGGGGACCGATTTTGGCTCTGGAGGCCCTACTTCTCTTCTGATCATTGTCTAGTTTTTATGTTATGACCCATTTTCTCATTACACCTGGTTCTACAACTTTCCTTACGATCAATACAAAATTCAGCAATATTGACAAATCTTAAATCTTAAAATCATGTATCTAGCTATATTATCGATATAAATTCATGTTGTGCTACTTCAGTGGCATCAACAGAAAAGTAAAACTATAATCTTCTCGATAACAACTCAAAAGAAAAGATATTCGTGTTAATAACGTGTTATACTAAACCATAGAATAGACGATTGAATTAAGAAAAATGACTCAAAAATTGAATTGTATTACCTATCAATCATACATCCCTATAAATAAGATAGTGATTGGTACATATATGGAATGGCTACAATGATTTGTCCATTTACTTTATATCAAATTAATTATAATAATCATATAAATAATATATTTATAACATCCTTTAGGAAGATTTATTAAATTTGGATCGCATGTTACTTTTAATTTAAATAGATATTCAGGCGGCTTTTAATTTCATACAACTATGAAATAAATATACTTCATTTTTTTTTATCAAAAGGGAGGGAGAATTTATATGAATCAACGCGAGCTCGAACTCGAATACTCAAATGGGGTAAGGATGACAAATAAATATACTTTATGTTGCAATTTTCTTTTTTCTTTTTGAAAGATTATGTTGTAATTTAAAACAAATAAGAACATTTAAAAGGTGGGCCCTTTTAAGGTGAAAATAATAATGATAATTGAAATGCCAGAACAAGTATATCTCATCTGTAAAGAACAAACAGAAAGGAACAGTTGCTTGTCATCTTTTAAAATTTCAACCTACTGGAATTATTTTTTTAAAAAAATATTATTAAAGTATCCAACTTTAATGAAAAATTATATGAATAAAAAAAAAATAAGTCTAAACATGGAGTCAGAATTCAATGAATTAAAGCTAAAAATGGCCCTCCCACTTCGTATAGTTGGCCATGATTGTAACTTGCGTAGCTATAAAAGTACAAAAACAATTATGAATCTTGATTCAAACTATATGAAATGAATATATTGATAATTATCCATTTATTTTATATTTTTTGAGAAGTCAATAACTCAACTGTAGAGCCTTGTGCTTGTGTGCCGATTTTTCTTTGGATAAATAAATGTATAATTTTTTTTTAACTATACATAAATTGATACAAGAAATTCGCTTAGGCTGGTTTGATCATATGTATGACATATGCCAGCAATGTACATGTGAGTCAAGTAGAATCCATGGATTTCAGCTCTTTCATGAGAGAAATGGGACGACTGAAGAAATATGACTAGAAGTCATACGACGCTTTGACATCTAAAAGTATCAACGAGGATATCCACAACGAAAGAAGCTCTTGAAGAAGACTGATGCATGTGTCAAACCTGACTTGATTTATTCTTTGGTTCATATAACCTACCACAATTCAGATGGACTAAATGCTTAGTAGTTGTTGTATTACATAAGTTGTAACTTTTTTATAAAAAAATTGGCATGATTTAGTTTATTTAAAGAACTTATATTTTGTTTAAAGTAAAGTTAGAAAAAGTCGATTTTGAGCAAAATAGTTGAGTGTCTAATGTTAAAATAAAAACAGCTTAATGAACTTCAATTTATTACCAAATTGATTCCGCTCAATTTAAATCAGTCAGACACATCTTATGGCTTGATCATTACGTCTGCTTTTACTTATTTGAGAGAATCAATAGCATAAGCAAGAAAACCAAATACCCAACATCCGTATTTTCATTACTAAATTATTTTTAATCTATATAATTCAGTCATGATATATATATATATATATATATATATATATATATATATATATATATATATATATATATATATATAAAAGAGTAAATGACATAATTATTAGAGCAATTTTTATATTAAATTTATGAAACTTATTTTAAGAATAATAATTATTATTTTGACAATATCTGAGCACAAATTATAATCGTAAATGTGGGAACCGCGTAACACAAAGTTTCAAGTACGAGGAGCTAATGATGAATGAGCTGTTCTACTAATTTAAGAGTATAGTGTATATATTGAGACACAGCCCATAATTCACGGATGTCACATTCATTCAACGAATCTAAACAAATCCATTAACTAGTTCAGTTAGCATTGGTGCGAGCAATAATTTGTTAATAAGAGCCTATGTTTGGAAGTATTTTTAAATTCTATTGAAATAAATCGACTTTAAACACAATATAATTTATATAAATTACTTTGGATATATATTACTAATACTATTTAATCAAGAGAATTTATTTGTTCTAACCCATGTCAAAACACTATTTTTAAAAAATAGCTTCATTTATTAAATATTATTCAATATAGTCTTCTATAATTTTAAAATCATTTAATACCATTTGTTACCTTGTTTTTGGTTCGTTTTTGTAAAAATAGATTAATATGCGAAAAATAAATGGAACATCAAGATTTTTAAGTGTAAAAGCCAAAAATATGGAGAAAAATCACTGGACCTAATCCAGTATAAATTCCATTATAAACAAATGAGTGATTTACATGTTTTATTTACAAGAAATGAGCTAAGAAACGAAAATTGTGAAGGGGAAGGCTTCGGCTGCTGCTCGTTCTTGAGGAGGAAAGAGACCTGCTCTCTTTCCCACCGAAGAAAGAGGTGTTGGCATCCCTCATACTCTCTCAACTCTCCTCCCTCCTCCCTCCCGAAAATGTGCCCTTACTTGCTGAGAGTTATTTGATATTTATATGAAAATGGAGGAGACAACCTGTAACTACCTACCCAAGGTCTAGGGGACATTGTCTGATTCTGAAGGCGGGGGTCAGAGTCCCAAAAATGGGGACCACTGACAACTGTCACACTCTTTGTAGGATACATGCAGTTTTTAAGATAGTATTCGTATACGGTCTGTGCCTACTATTTATGAGATCGCACCTCAGGTGGACCACCCTAGGTGTCAAGGGACTACCCTGGAGTTTGTCCTCCAGTTCCTCTTCTTTCATCTTCTAGATTTAGTTGGGAAGGCTGAGCTAGAGGAGACAATCTGGAGGCCTTCTTGGGAACTGATCTGGAGATCTACCCGGAGGCCAACATTGGGTGGAGGTCTTCCTAGAGGCCGACCTGGGGTGTTCGAGCTGGAGGTCTTACTCGAGGCCGACCTGGGGTGGCCAAGGTAGAGGTATTGCCTAAGTCAGGTTTGAGTTGTCCATACTTTTACTAGGGTAACACAAGTATCCCTCCTCTACTTGAGCTAATGTAATGATGTCTCGATTATTCAGGTATTTTGGCAAGACCTGATTTACTTAATGCAAATAAACCAAAGTTGAGTCAATTGCCAGTGTCTTTATTCAAAATGTCCCATGATCTTCAATCAATTATGAGGATTGACCCGAGCTGAATATGTTAAACCTGCTCCATCTCCCCCACCTACGCTTGGGCTATAGATAACAAGTCGAGCTGAGAAGGAGGCCGAGCTGGGGCCGAACTCATTGCCGAGGCCAAGATGGGCTGAATTAGGCCGAGCTGAGGCCAAGGTGGTCGAGCTAAGGTGGATGAGGCCGAACTGATGCCAAGTTTGCTGAGGATGAACTCATTGTCGAGGCCAAGTTAGGGCCGAGATTCGACGCAAATAAAACATATACGAACTCCCTTGGCGATAAATATGTAGAGCAAAAAGCTCGTTTGAATTCGCAAAATAATGAAGTCTTGAGCTGTTATCTTGGCAAGGCGGAATTGCAATAACTTGAAATAATTTTGAGTATATAATTAAATCTTAAACAGGGGTGACATGTTATTTGGGGCAGGGTTGTCCTGCAATAACAACTTGAAATAATTATAAGTATAGAATTAAATCTTAAACATGGATGGCATGTTATCTTGGCAGGGCTGACCTGCAATAACTTAATTCTAGATGTAGAATTAAATACAAAATATGACTGATCTGTCATCTTAGCAGGGCTGACCTGCAATAACAACTGTGAAAGAGTTCTAAAATAATTCTAAATATATAATTAAATACAAAACATGATTGTCATGTTCCATTAGCAGAATTGACCTGCAATAACAACTCTGAAAGAGTTATGAACTAATTCTAAATGTAGAATTAGATACAAAACAGGGCTGACATGTTAGCATGGCTGACCTGCAATAATGACTCTGAAAGAGTTCTAAAATAATTCTAGAATTAAATATAAAACAGAGCAAACCTGTCTGAACTCCAAAGATAATAAACTGAGCATATGTCTCGCTCGACCTGAGCTCCTGAAATAAATTAATATGAGCAGATAATGCCCTCGCGACCTGAGCTCCAGAAATAATAAACTGAACACATACATCTCGTCTGTCCTAAACTCCAGAAATAATAAACTGGGGACATAAGGTCGCCCGACCTTAGCTCCAAATAAAATAAATATGAGCAGATAATGCTCTCCCAACCTGAGCTCCAAAAATAATAAACTGAACACAGACAACTCGTCTGATCTGAACTCCGGGAGGACTATACAAAAAATCGGTGTCTGGACGGACCATGTCAATAAATATGTGCCTTGGCGGACCATGGCAATAGATCCTTGCCTGGGCAGACCATGTTAATAAAACCATGATTGGCGGACCATAGCAGTAAATATGTGCCTGGGCTAGGGGTGCTTAACTGGCCGGGTCAATCCGGACCCGGCTCGAAAGCGGACCGGTTAGCCCGGTTCAAAACTGGAATCGGGCTAACCTGTTTCAAACCGGTCCGGAACTGGTAAGATACCGGTCCAGATCGGTTTTACCATTCTGAAACCGGTATCTTACCAGTTCTGGTTCCGGGTTGAATCGAAATCAGATCCGTTAAATTAAAAAATTAATTACTTTTTTTAAAATCTAGATAAATATATTTGAGGTTAGTTTACAAACACAAAGGCCCATTAGCACAATTGGTTAGAGATTTAGAGTAGAAGACGATGGTCGCGTGTTTGAATCCTCCAAGCAACAATTTCCCTTGATTTTTTGAAAAAAAAAATCAAAAAAATCGATTCCGAGTTGGAACCGGTCAAACTCAAACCGGTAGAATCGGATCGGATCGGTTCCAGAATTAGGGGATCCAGAACCGGCTGGTTCAGGATCGGACCTGTTCGGGTGCCCCGTTAAGCACCCCTAGCCTGGGCGGACCATAGCAGTGAATCTCTGCCTGGGCGGACCATGACAACACATGCCTGGGCGAACCATAACATCATCTTCTCATCTAGTGTGCTTGGGCTGACCATTTTAAAACATGCCAGGGCGGACCATAGCATCATCTCATCCCCTAGTGTGCCTGGGCTGTCCATAGCAACACATGCATAGGCGGACCATAGCATCATCTCCTCATCTAGTGTGTCTGGGCTGACCATAGCAACATCTCCTCATCTAGTGTGCATGGACTGGCCATAGCAACACATGTCTGGGCGAACCACAGACAAAATCAGGATGCCAGGACTCGGGCTTGTCTGGGCTTACAATCTGCCAGGGCCTCAGCTATCTAGGCTTACTTTGAATATCTCATCCGAACTCCAACATTAACACACCACTCCCAAATTTCCACATCAATAAACCACATCCAAATAAGTTCATCCACACACCAAAACAAATAACTTCTCGGGCTGATGAACAAGGCCTTACTGCGAGATTATTGTTCGAGCTGTTGTAATAGGGACATACTGCAAGATTGCATGTGTGAGCTGTCATAATAGGGACTTACTGCAAGATTACAAGCCCGAGATGTCTGAATACGAGCTTACTGCTAGATTGCATGCCCAAACTGATGATCCTGTCCTGAAAAAGTGATAAAATAACACCGCAAAAATATATGTTCGCGAAATTCAAATGTCAGTTGGATAGGAAAAAACATAATTAAGGCATGGTGACTGAGCACCAAAGTCGAGGCTGATTGCTGCGGCCAAGTTGGCCGAGGTAAGGCATGGTGAGGCAGGGTGAGGCTGCTTTGGCCTAGCTCATTTTTGAGGCCGAGCTCACGTGGATGAGGCCGAGCTGGGCGATGTGGCCGAGCTGAGGTATTCTGCTGAGGCTGAGGTGGCCGAGCTTCCCACGCCGAGGTGGCCGAGGTGGCTGAGCTTCCCGCGCTGAGGCTACTTTGGCCGAGCTCACGTGGATTAGGTCGAGCTGGGTGAGGTGGCTGAGGTGAGGCCAAGCTGGGGCCGACGTTAGGCCGAGGTGGCCGGTTGGGGCTGAGGTGAGGCCAAGGTGGCCGAGTTGGGGCCTACGTGATGTATTGATTTGATCTTTGCCACTTTTACTCAGCTCCAATCTTGCAACAACAGCTCCTAACGCCCCAAAAACCAAATGGTATAGCAGCTCTATTCTCCAAAAAATTGTGGTTGGCTAGGGGAAGAGGTATCCCCAGAGATCTGAGGCCTGATGTAACATCTCGAGAATCATTACACCGGCGTTTCTTCAAGTGCAACCCAAAAGCATTGCAACTTTCATACAAGGTGTTGGTTGTAGGCGTGGAGGTGGAGGGTTTGATGAAATGGGGAACGATGTTTTTTCCAGAACTTAAAAACCCATCTCCCAACACAGCCGCAACCTTCAAACCATCCTTCTCCTCCCCATACCTCAACATCTCGAGCTCAAGTTTCCCACAGAGGGTGCCAATTGTTACCTTGTTTTTTGGATCGTTTTTGTAACAATAGATTAATATGCGAAAAATAAATGGAACACCAAGATTTTTTACATGGA
Organism: Haberlea rhodopensis; assembly: GCA_907163345.1. Classification (NCBI taxonomy): domain Eukaryota; kingdom Viridiplantae; phylum Streptophyta; class Magnoliopsida; order Lamiales; family Gesneriaceae; genus Haberlea; species Haberlea rhodopensis. The sequence continues at coordinate 225,407 of CAJQUN010000632.1, read as the reverse complement.
AAACCCTGAAATATGGAGAAAAACCACGAGACCTAGTCCAATATAAATTTTATTATAAACAAATGAGTGATTTACATGTTTTCTTTACAAGAAATGCGTTGAGCCTTAAACGCATGGTTGTATTTAATGCTTTAATTTATCTCCGGTTTATTTTTGAGTTTTGATGATCAACAAAACTTGTGTTTGTTATACTAATGTGTCTACTTAGTGTGCAGATTAATTGATTAAAAAGTGGATTGATTGAAGAAAATCAAGTGTGCAATTTCTGGTCTGGATCGCCTGGGCGATGGTCACCATCGCCCCAGGCGATGGCAGCCAGGATTGCATCACCACGCACATCGACAGAGGCGACGCCGAGGCTCGCGCGCAGGGGGAGTTCGCCCGAGGCGATGTGTTAGGATCGGTCCGGAGTGTTTAGAGGGGGAGGGGGGGTGTGAATGAACACTCCTATTAAAAATTAATCCCTTGTGATTTCTTTCGGATTAGTGAAAGAAATCTGTTTCTTAATCAACTCTTTCGCAGAACAGGCCACTGAATATTTTAGTGCGGAATGGTCTGTTCTTAGATTAGTAAGAACGACTTGATGGCTTGAATAATAGAACGAGTGCGGAATGATAAAATACAGAATATGTTTCTGGAAGTTCGAAGGTGGTGTAATCCTTCTACGTCTCCCCTTCTTCCAATTAAGGAAGGATTCCACTAGAAGACTTTGATTTATACAATCCTGTTGTACAAACCCGATTCAGCTGGATTTACCTCACTACCAGACTGAAACTCCTAGTCTCTCGATCTGTTCAGACACACTCTGTCTGACAGTTACAATTGTTTTTCACTTCTATATTTCAATACAGAATACACAAGATAGACTTTAGTCTATGCACAGAATGATCCTAAATGATCAAATATTACAATATACTTGTGCTTATGAATATTTTCAGCTCGAGAATGTCTGAGCTTGTAAGCTTGTGCTGTTTTGCTTTCTTGTGCGTTTTTCGATTGATCAGACTCTATCTTGAGCGCTTCTGTTGCATCATTTTATAGTTGCATGTACCAACGACATTATTTTCCTTAATGTGCAACTCTTGACTCTGCTTAAACTCTGAGTAAGCTGCAGTCTTCTTCTTTAGGGTACTTGCCGTTCTGGTTCATGATTTCGGCGACTGTCAGGTAGGCTCTTCTTTGTCTTCTTACCTTTTATGGTAATCTTCAGTCTTTGGTCTTTTTCAGCATTAATTGGAACATTAAATGCTTCAATAAATAGCCGTTAATGATTCGGATTGAAGAATCAATCTTATTTAGCCTTGACTGCTCTGATCTGATAGAAGTTGAGATCGATCTGAAGCTTCGATCTGGTCAGGCTGATTTCCATCGATCCATTCTGTTTTGCGATATACCATATCTGGTCAGTCTGATTTCTCTCGATCCGGTCTGATATGTTTTGTCATCTTTAAAATTCGGAACTAACAAATTCCCCCTTTTGATGATGACAAAACCTAGCTTCTAAATCTTTTTATCCAGTCTTTAAAGAACTCTGAAGCGTATACTTGTGGATCGATTATTTCTTCTTGTTCAAAATAAATGAACATAGTTAAGTTATAGTTCGGATTGATTAAGTCGTTTTTAGTTCAAAATAAATGAACAAGGACTTAACTAAGAACTTAGATTTTTATTGATCACAAAAATCTTATATACAGACCAGTCTGACTTAAACAAAGAAACTGCTACTTTCTTGAAGACTGAGACTGATGCGTCTTGAAGTCTTTTCTCTTTTCCCCCTTTTTGTCAGCAGCAATCTCTTGAAGAAAATCGACAACCTGTGCTAGCTGAGCGCTGATAGCGTCAAGACGAGTGTCTTGAGCGCGAAGGGAATTGGCGACGGATGCTCTAACTTCAGTGGCCAGCTCGATCTGCTCTTTTCTCAGACTGTTTTTATAAGTAGCTTGCTGAGAGAACAGATCATTCAGTCATCGCTGAATGCTGTTAATACTGGCTGTCATCTTCTCTTTAAATGAATCAAAGTCCAAAGACGTAGTCCTCTGACTTTGATGAACCTCTATGACTCGTTGAGAGAGAGATACACAGTTATCAGAGAGGTGCTGAAGGGACTTTGCCAAGGATGGAGCTGCATCAGATAACTGGCTTGGAGAGTGATCTGATGACGATAAGGCGTGATCAGCTTCTGCAGCAATAGGTATAATTGAAGATAAAGCAGTTTGGCGTGTTTTGGACCGGATCAAGGTGACCAAGTCCGAAGAAAATTCTTCTATAATGCCATATCTTCAGCAGATTGTTCGGGAGGAGTGCTAGGTCTCGAAGGCTCCTCAACCTATAAAGCTGCAACAACGGTTGAGACCACCAGATCCGGATCGACGAAAGCTGGCGAGACAACTGTTGTAGGTGCGGCGGTTGGACTGAGTTGAACATGGGAGACGGATGATCCCAGAGGAATAGACGTTGTTGGGGAGTCCAACAAAACATTCAAGGGTTCATCTGCTGCAGCAGACGGAGCATTAGTCATTGTCTGCTCCGCTGTCTGTTCTGCTTTCTGATCCGCTACTCCAGAGGGAATAGTCTCTATGAAAGGTTCTGCCAGAGTCTTGCTCCCAGATGGATGATCCAGGCTGGGTACTGGAGTGGATATGCTGAGCTTCTGTCGTTGAAAGCGGACAACTAAGTGAAGAGCATGAATATCCATTTCCAGTTGAGCAATAACAACACCATCATCTTTGGCAGTTGGAGTGCTCGGATCGAAATTTACTTTCTTAGCGGCCAAGAGCAAAGTTGCCAGTCTGAATCTCTGGTTGGCCTGAAACAGATCTTTGCGCTGTACAGCAATTTTAACATCGTCTGTCTCTGTCCCCTTAAGGACTTCTTCTTCCATCTTTTGTAGGCGTCTCAGTTTGACGAAGAACATATCAATGTGGTTGATCGTTCTGTACTCGACATATTCATCAAATACCACAATGAGCGCCTTCACCTTTTCTTCAACATCTTCCATAGCGATGTCGATGGCTGTTTGCGCGGCAGATTTGGGTTTTGAGGAGAGTGGTTCAGTGAAAATGGCCTTGCCCTTGCCGGTGGAAGATGGGGATTTGATCCCTGATTGGGTGTAGTCTCCCAATTCAGTTATAACAATCCCTTGACCACAAGGATGGCATATGGGACTCTGATGGTTACTTTGGGTACAGTGGTTGAAGCTGTTGAAGGTTGGGGTGTAGGGGTGTCTTTTGTGGAAGGCAATATGGGTAGGGTTTTGATTAGCTTGGTGATCTGGGTTCTTGGCTTTTTGGGAGGGGGCTTGGCTGGAGATGAAGGAGCAGACTGAGTTTCCTCGGAGTCAGTCTAAATGGTCAATTTGCGCTTGACTCGTGGTCTTCGAGCAACAGTCTGTTCTGTTCCTTTCTCAATCTTGACAGCCACCAGATCGGTAGGAGTGGGTGGATCACTTTTGGACTTCAGCAGTGCCAAACCCTTGGAGTTGAGAATTTTAAACGGACTTAGAGCAGACGGCTTCCCAAGCTCGCTGTCCAGCGTCTCCAGTAGTTTGCTTAAAGGAAGAACAAAACAGACAGCCTGTTTGGAGGCAATGACCGTCTCATGCAAAACGCCAAATGAGATTGTAGACCAGTTCATCTTCTGCGCTGAGTGAATAGCAGCCATGGCCCGCAACTTCTCAGCAGTAACAACATCATAGCTTCCGGCTTTTCCCAATAATGGCTTGCCAACAATCTCGCATAACACCTGAAAATGAAAGAACATTTCCTTCTTCTTGAATGAAGGCTGCAGGCGGTGGCCAAAGATGGATACCTTCCCTTGAAGATCCGTGAGGGAAGCTTGAGGAATCTGGCCAAACTCAGTCAGTCCGGAGTTGGGAAGACCAAAGGTCTTTGCCAGCGTCGACGGAGAGATTTCAAAAGATTTGCCCTTGACGGTGGTAGAGATGAACGACTTCTGTGATACAGCATTGGCGAACAATTCTCGAATCTTTGACTCGTAAACCACCGTTCCACATTCCAGAAAATTCCTTAAACCAGAAGATTCTAAGGACTTGAATATAGAGACCATTTCGGGATCTTCAGCCCTGTAGATATCATGGAACTCAACAGAAAGAGAGTTGTGAGTGATAGTAGCCATTTGAGTGTAATGGAAAAATACGAAGAGTTTGAAAAAGATGAGAGAGTTAGAGAGCAGACATCGGTAATTCGTAAAAAGTGAATGAAAATGAAATGTTCAGCCCGCTAAATAAGAGAGAGAAGACACGTGTCTTTATCTCGAAGACTGATAATTAAATATCTCAAAATAAACGGTCAGGATGAAAGAGAGATAAGGCGGTTAAAATTGCGATCAGTCCGGGCTGTTTTAAACAATTATTTTATTTAAAGATTTGTTGACCAGACAGATCATGGGATAACATCAGATTTGACTAGATCGGTCTGAAAGGACCGGTCTGTGTCGTTCTGATCATTGTATTATTGATCTGTGCCAGCATACAATCTTTAAAAAATATCTAAAAGAAAGATACTTCTAAAACATCAAGATAAGTCTATTAAACCAAGAATTTGACGAAAATAATTAAACTTAGCCTCAGGAAGTGGTTTGGTGAAGATATCTGTTGCTTGCTGTTCTGTTGAAATATTGTTGGAATAGAAGAGGGGGGGGGGGGTTAATGAGATTCCTTGACTACTTTAGCTTTTTAAAATGAGTTTGAAAAATAAAAGAGTTTTGCGCTTGCGGAAGCCTTTAGTCAATCGATAAATAAAAAGAATAAATAAATAAATGCGTAATGAAAAATAAAGCAATAAATAACAAAAGGATTTGTTATAGAAGTTCGGCGATGAATCGCCTACGTCTCCTCTTCCCGGTTAGATAACCTCCAACTGAGGTTCCACTAGAATAAACGATCTTGGCCTTGAGGGCTCCAAGTTAGCCACCACCCAACTCTTCCCGAGTTTACAACGCTCTTCCCGAGCACACTACTCTTCCCGAGTACACAAGCTCTTCCCGAGCACAATACTCTTCCCGAGTATACAAAGCTCTTCCCGAGCTACCAACACTCTTCACGAGTCTTCTTGGCCTTAAGGGCTCCAAGGATAGCCACAACACATGCACCAACTTCATTTGTTGGCGACTTTACAATTTTCCAACTTGCTTTGGTGTTGGAGGACCTTTACAAAATAAACCAACAAACACCTTCACGGTGTACTCACACGAAGATAACAAGACTCTAACAAAAAGAATGAATTACAAGCTCCAATACAACAACAATGTATGGAGATTGCAATGCTATTTGAATTTTGAATGATCAAAGCTTTGTAGAAGTTTGTAGGCTTGTTTCTTGTCTTCAAAATGCTCCAAAGCATCAATATTTATAGTGTAGGAGGCCCCCAAGGCTCCTACTAGCCGTTGCTACACATAAGGCTTGAATCACGCCTCGATCGCCTCGGACATCGCCTCGGGCGATCTCCATCGCCACCCTTTAACGGTCAAATCTGGCCCAGATCGCCTCGGGCGATCTCCCCATCGCCTGGGGCGATCATCAATGATAAACAAGGCCGTAGGTAAAGTTCTGGATCGCCTCGGGCGTTCCGTGCATCGCCTGGGGCGATCGCCCTTCAAAACAATGGCCTAGGAAGCATTCTGGATCGCCTGGGGCGAGGTTGACCATCGCCTGGGGCGATCTGATCGCCAGCGTGCCCACCGTGCCATCGCTTCAGTCGATGGTGCGCAACATGGCTCGGATCGCCTGAGGTGATGGCCCGGATCGCCTGAGGTGATCTGCCAGATTTCAGTACTCTCAAACTTTGCACTATTCGACCATCTTAAGCTCATTTCTGGGAAAAGTAGTAAACATGAAAGTTGTAGCTCTTCCTCTTATCTAGGTGTGTACAAAATTTCATTGCATTTTATTAAGGTATGAAGAAGTTATGCCCAAAATTCTACAGTCGCTCAAACCTTGCTACAATCTGCACTTGTTATGACTTCCATGACATTTTGCTCCATGATGCAATCCGAATTGGACTGAGATGTTCGAAATGAAATCTAGCATATTGAGTTTTCTTTCCAACCTCTTTGGATTCACCTTGTTCGGAGCATCGAGCCAAGAGATATAATCAAAACATTGCACTGCGCTCCAATTGGCTTCTATACGAATTTGCCCACCAACGGACCATTGGTTTGTGGGTCTTCATCCCATCATAAGAAATTGTTCCAACATCATTCCACACATGTTGAACACTTAAATTGGTTGTTCATAGATGTCATTCATTCTCGTCCAAGCTCAATAGATTCCTTGATAAAAATCACCGCTTGTCCTATGAACTCGCATATGTTATTGTATAACTTGGGTTCTCTTCCATTGGTCTTCCCAACCAATTTATCAATATAACCCTGTACACTAAGTAGACATATTAGTATAACAAATGCATGTTTTGTTGATCATCAAAACTCAAAGATTAACCGGGGATAATTTAACGCATTAAACGCAACCATGCGTTTAAGGCTCAACAATCTCCCCATTTTTGATGATCACAAAACTTGATAAACTTGAATAAGTAATATGCATGAAATGTGAGTAAAAATAACTCCCCCTTAACAATTGCATACACTACAAGTTAATCAAGCAAATAACTCTCCCCCTCAAACCATGCATACTCAAGCTCTCCCCCTTAAACTATGCATGAATTAAGGTTCAAGTTTATCACAAAATTCTCCCCCTTTTTGTGATAATCAAAAAGCACAAAATTTAAATAAACATAGTTCAATTATATGTTGCCACATAGCCATATTTCAACAATTTACACATGTTCCTCATCAAGCATGTAATAAGCATAAGATTTAATCAATGAGATGGAAAAAAAACATGCGTTTAAGGCAATCAACAATGAATTCTAAATTTTGCAAAGTGTGCATATGTTCTACCATGAGTTCATGCACTTATGCCCAATAAACATTAAAAATATCAAAGCATTATTAGATAAGTTAACAAAACATATAATTGCAAATTTCCACATTGCATATTCAAATTTGAATTTTAGGCATATCAAGATATATATACCAAAAAGAGATAAGCAACAATCATGCATCAAAATAATTTATATGTGCATATGCTAAGGGGTTATGCATTTTACTCCAATGAATATTGAGCTTCAATATTTATTGATCACAATTAATTTTTGCCAATGAATTTTGAAATTGCTCTTTTAAAAAAAATTTACCCTCAATGACAAGAGTTCGTTCTTATCATAGGTCCAACGCCTCGAGCCTCTTCTATAGTTGTGAATAATACAAACTCCTCCTTTGAGTTGCTTGACCCTTCATCCTTCATTCCATTCTTGTCCCTACAAGACAAATTTACAATTGGAGGAACTTTGGTACCCATTTGATTTTTGGGTCCTAGGGGGTTAACTTTCAATGGCACTTTTGGAATCCATTTCCACCTCTTATTAGGTTGGTATTGGATTCTAGCAAACCTACACTTATTTTTAGTGTGACCATTTTTGCAAAAATAATTACAAGTAGGAGAATCATGCTTTGCATTGGCCAACAAGCTAGAAAAAGTTTTTGATTTGCTTGAAAAACCTAACCCGGCTTTGTCAAAACTACAACGTTGCAAGCCAAGCAATTCATTCATCTTTTTACTACTTTCACTAAATTTGCAAAATGATATCTTTAAAGAATTTAATTCATTTTTCAATGAATTATTTTCTTCATCTTTCTTAGCAATCTCAAGTTTGAGTAATTTGTTACTCATCTTGGTTTTGCCAAGAGCATCAATAAGATCATTATAAGACTCTAAAAGTTCATCAAATGAAGGTACCTCATTGTCACTTTCATCTCCTTCATCTCCAAGAGCCATTAGACATAGATTGATGGCTTCTTCTTCATCGGAGTCGCTATCACTCCATGTGGCTATAAACGCCTTCTTCTTCCCTTTGTCCTCATTCTTCTTCCTAGGGCATTTGTTAGCATAATGACCTTTATCATTACAATTATAACAAGTTACCTCATTTTTGGATTCATTTTTGGTTGCACTTGAGGTCTTTGACTTGCTATGTTTGGTGAAGAGCTTCTTGAACTTCTTTGTGAATAGGATCATCTCCTCATCATCATCATCATCATCTTCTTTATCATCGGAGTGGTCTTTCCTTCCAACCAAGGCAATCCCATTTCTCTTGGATCTATCCTCCTCCTTTACTTCTCTCCTTGTGGCAACTCAAGCTCATGAGTCACCAATGTACCATGGAGCTCATCAAGATCATAGGAAGCACTTTTAGATTTGGTCTGAAAGGCGCTGAGCTGTTTGACTTGGAGACCCAGAAAGAATGAAAGTTCTCCCATCATACTCATCTCAAACTGTCCCTGCATTAACTTAGAGAATTTCTCGCATAATTTGGGGTTAGTTGACCCAAAAATGATATCGTCAACATAAATTTGAACTAACAAAGTATGTTCCCCCTTAATAAATTTAAATAGAGTTTTATCTACTGAGCCGATCTGAAAATCATGGTTCAGCAGAAATTGAGACAGAGTGTCATACCAGGCTCTTGGGGCTTGTTTCAGACCATATACTGCTTTATTCAGTAGATATACATGATTTGGAAATGAGTGGTTCTGAAATCCAGGAGGTTGCTCAATGTAGACTTCTTCCTGAAGCTTACCATTAAGAAAGGCACTCTTAACGTCCATTTGATAAACCTTGAAGTCTTTAAAAGCAGCATAAGCAAGAAATATTCGGATTGCTTCAAGTCTGGCGACTGGTGCAAAAGATTCATCAAAGTCAATTCCTTATTCTTGTCGGAATCCTTGGGCCACCAGTCTGGCTTTGTTTCTAACCACAACTCCATCTGCGTCTAGCTTGTTTCTGAACACCCATCTGGTTCCAATAACAGGCAGATCACTTGGCCTGGGGGTTAGACTCCAAACTTGATTTTGTTCAAATTGATTAAGCTCTTCTTGCATGGCTTTAATCCAGTTGAAATCAGTCAAAGCTTCATCAATCTTTTTAGGTTCCAGATTTGATATGAAAGCATCATGAGTGAATTCATCCATCATCTGTCCTCTAGTTCTAATCGGTGCAGAAGGACTTCCAATTACTAGATCAGGTGGATGCCTCTTTGTCCATCGATAACTCGATTCTGGATTGTCTGGTCTAGACGGATGAGTAGTAGCGGCGTTATCAGCATCTGATTTAACATTAGAGTTAGGAACATCCGGATCGGCTCGATCTGAAGGAGCTTCATTGCCATGATCCGGTCTGTCTGGTACTTTAGGTTCCGGTGGATTGTCTCTTGACCTGTTATCTACAATCTCATCATCACTGTTAGCTTCGAGATGGATATTTTCCATCTGATTTTAAATTGATTCCTTGCTACCCTCAATACATAAAGATTCATCAAAACTACATGAACAGATTCTTCTACAGTTAAAGTGCGATTATTGAAAACGCGAAAAGCTTTGCTATTAGATGAATATCCTAGGAATATCCCATTATCTGATTTAGCTTCAAATGCTGTAAGATGATTCTTACCATTATTGTGAACGAAGCATTTGCAACCAAATACATGAAGGTGAGAGATAGACGGTCTGTTACCAGTCCATATTTCATATGGAGTAAGATTCAACTTCTTGTTAATCATAGACCGATTTTGAGTGTAGCACGCAGTATTTACAGCTTCTGCCCAGAACTTTTGCGAAATGCCAGAATCAGCAAGCATTGTCCTTACTGCCTCTTTAAGCGTTCTGTTCCTTCGTTCTGCAACTCCATTTTGTTGGGGAGTTCGGGCGGCTGAAAATTCATGCTTAATTCCTTGATCTTCTAGAAAGGATTCAAGATTATGATTTGAAAACTCAGTGCCTTTGTCACTTCGAATCCTGTCTATGCTTGATGATTTCTCATTCTGAGTGCGTTTCAGCAGCTTGATCAATTTCGGACCGGTCTGATCTTTACTGCTAAAAAATATAGTCCAAGTAAAACGTGAGTAATCATCAATAACAACAAGAGTGTACCGCATTTCCCCTAAACTTGTTATTGGTATAGGACCAAACAAGTCCATATGCAATAGTTCTAAGCAGCGTGATGAGGATTTGGCATTCTTGTTTTTGAAGGATGATCTGATATGTTTGCCCATTTGGCAGACTTCACAGATCTTATCCTTAGCAAAGTCGATTTTGGGCAGACCGACAACTAAATCATGTTTACACAGGCTAGAAATAGTCTTAAAATTGAGATGATTCAAGTGTTTATGCCATAGCCAGTGTTTATTATCATTATTAGCGATGAAGCAAGTAGGATTATCAGGTTGAGCAAAGTTTCAGTTAATCTTATATGTATTTCCATTTCTGATTCCTACAAGCATGGCCATACCGTCTGACGATTTAACAGTGCAAGTGTGTTTGTGAAATTCTACAGCATAACCATTATCACATAGTTGACTTATACTAATCAGATTATAGCATAGATTCAACTAACAGCACATCATTGATAATAACATTACCATGGACAATCTTACCCTTGCCCACGGTCTTACCCTTTGAGTTATCTCCGAAGATGATCTTGGGTCCAGTACATTCTGTGACTTCAGACATCAGCTCGATGTTTCCAGTCATGTGACGAGAACACCCACTGTCTAAGTACCAATCCGATGCAAGTTTCTTCGGTACCTGTCATCAAACATAATTATTGTTGGTACCCAATCCTACTTGGGTCAAGAACGGATTAGCCCTTTGGGAACCCACACCTGTATCAACTTTAATGGCTTGTGTGTGTCTGGTGTGCTGTGAGCTGATCTGTTTCGATGTTGTGTGTGATAATGTGTGCGATATGGAAACCTTTGATTCTTATGAGGTAGTCTATATCTTTGTTGAACTGGTTTTGAGTCATAGTAATTATATTGTCTTCCTTGCCTTAGATCTTGCACCTTTAGATTTGGTCTGAAAGGCGTAAAGCTTGCTGGTGCCTTTTCTTTGGCTTGGTTAACATATCCAATCCCTTTTCTCAAACCTTGATTCACGAAAGAGACTCTCGTTTGAATTGTAGGTGCTTCAGTCTCATATACTGTGTTGGATTTAACAAATGTCATTTGTTTGATTTTGTTCTTTACCAGCAACAGTTCAGATTCATCTTTGGTACAGTCTTTGATATCAAAGCCTATGCCGGTAACATCACCGACATTTCTTTGTACCTCTTTCAATTCTTCCAATGATGTTCTGGATTTTGTCCATGTTTTGAAGATATGAGAAAGCTTAGCATTTTGTGTGCTAATTCTCTTATTTTCTTCATGGAGCTGATCGTAAGAGATTTTTAGCTTATTCAGCTCGATCTGTAGATTGTTGCACTCGCCCAGCTCAGAGCATCTTGGTTTGATGTGCTCATCCATTTGATCATTGGATTTAGCTTTATTTTTCTCAAATGATTCAGCTAAGAGTCTATAATCATTAGCCATGTCTTGCAGTGCGGACATGAGCTCTTCACGTGTAAATTCATTTGAGTCAAGATCGAATACCTCGTCTGTTTGACTCATATCTTCGTCTGCCATTAGACATTGAATATCTTCTTCGCTTTCGCTGGAAGAATATTCGGAGCTTTCTGAATCTGAATCAGTCTGAGCCCACTTGTTGTTTCCTTCTTCTGCTACTAGGACCTTTTGGGACTTCCCATGATTACTTTTACGATCTTTATAGTGCTTCTTTTTCTTGTCATCACGATGCTTCTCTTTTCGTTCTTCTTTCTTCGGTCTGGTGCAATCTGCAATGAAATGTCCGGTCTTACCACAATTGTAGCAAGCCTGATCATTAACAGCATCGTCCTTTCTTGATTTATAATGATGAGAGGGTTTAAAATTTCTTTTATTTTTAGACATAAATTTACCAAATTTCTTGATAAATAATGACATAGCATCATTACTTATCTGTTCGATAGATCGATCTGTTGTGGGGGCGCTCTGGTCTGGAATGGCTGCCAGCGCTTTGTTTGGTTGAGAGATGAATGGCTCTGCTTCACCTCTGGTGATCAGTTCGAACTCATATGCCTTAAGATCTGCGAACAGATCATGAAGTTCAACTTTGTTCAGATCTTTGGACTCCCTCATTACAATGGTCTTAACATCCCATTCTTTTGGCAGGGCTCTCATAACTTTCAGAGCGATCTCTCTGTTTGAGTATTCCTTGCCCAAACCATTCAGTTCATTGATGATACCAGTAACTCTTTCATCAAACTCATTTAGAGTTTCTCCAATCTTTCTTTTTATGCTTTCAAATCTTTGAAGAGCAACAGTCAACTTGTTTTCCTTGGTCTGGTCGTTCCCTTGACATAGCTGTGCTATTTTCTCCCAAATTTCTTTGGCAGTAGAGCACATTTTGATTTTACTGAACATATTCTTGCCCAATGTCTTGAACAAGATGTCTTTGGCAACGTTGTCGAGGTTTGCTTTCTTTCTTTCTTCATTCGTCCAGAGGGATCTATCCTTCTCGACCATTTGGGGTTCACCACCAGTAATGGAGACTGCTGTATTGACTTTCAGAATCTTCACTGGTCCATCAGTGATGACGAACCACATATCGTCATCCTGTGCTGCCAGATGAGCTTGCATTCTGATTCTCCAATCATCATAGTCTTCTTTTGAGAACATAAAAATTTTGTTGAATGATGCCATCAGCTCAAGTGTCTTTGTGCTGATTAAGACGACCTGCTCTGATACCACTTGTTAGGATCGGTCCGGAGTGTTTTGGGGGGGGGGGGGGGGGGGTGAATGAACACTCCTATTAAAAATTAATCCCTTGTGATTTCTTTCGGATTAGTGAAAGAAATCGGTTTCTTAATCAACTCTTTCACAGAACAGACCACTGAATATTTTAGTGCGGAACGGTCTGTTCTTAGATTAGTAAGAACGGCTTGATGGCTTGAATAATAGAACGAGTGCAGAATGATAAAAGACAGAATATGTTTCTGGAAGTTCGAAGGTGGTGTAATCCTTCTACGTCTCCCATTCTTCCAATTAAGGAAGGATTCCACTAGAAGACTTTGATTTATACAATCCTGTTGTACAAACCCGATTCAGCTGGATTTACCTCACTACCAGACTGAAACTCCTAGTCTCTCGATCAGTTCAGACACACTCTGTCAGACAGTTACAATTGTTTTTCACTTCTATATTTCAATACAGAATACACAAGATAGACTTTAGTCTATGCACACAATGATCCTAAATGATCAAATATTACAATATACTTGTGCTTATGAAGATTTTCAGCTCGAGAATGTCTGAGCTTGTAAGCTTGTGCTGTTTTACTTTCTTGTGCGTTTTTCGATTGATCAGACTCTATCTTGAGCTCTTCTGTTGCATCCTTTTATAGTTGCATGTACCAACGACATTATTTCCCTTAATGTGCAACTCTTGACTCTGCATAAACTCTGAGTAAGCTGCAGTCTTCTTCTTTAGGGTACTTGCCGTTCTGGTTCATGCTTTCGGCGACTGTCAGGTAGGCTCTTCTTTGTCTTCTTACCTTTCATGGTAATCTTCAGTCCTTGGTCTTTTTCAGCATTAATTGCAACATTAAATGCTTCAATAAATAGCCGTTAATGATTCGGACTGAAGAATCAATCTTATTCAGCCTTGACTGCTCTGATCTGATAGAAGTTGAGATCGATCTGAAGCTTCGATCTGGTCAGGCTGATTTCCATCGATCCGTTCTGTTTTGCGATATACCATATCAGCTTGATCTATTTTGAGCGATCGATCTGGTCAGTCTGAGTTCTCTCGATCCGGTCTGATATGTTTTGTCATCTTTAAAATCCGGAACTAACACGATGCGTTGATCGCCTGAGGCGATGGCTTGAACGCCTGAGGCGATGTGTGCTTCGTTTGAGGCGATGAAAGTTTTTAAGGAGCTGAGGCTACGGCATTGATTTTTGGCTTAGATTGCCTGAGGCGATCCATACATCGCCTGAGGCGATCTGTGGAAATTGGCGACCGTTGGGGCATGGCGATGGTGATCGCCCGAGGCGATGTCCGAGGCGATCGTGGAGTGATTTCAGCCTTATGTGTGGCAACGGCTAGTAGGAGCCTTGGGGGCCTTCTACACTATAAATATGAATGCTCTGGAGCATTTTGAAGATAAGAAACAAGCATAAAAACTTCATCAAAGCTTTGCCAATTCAAATTTCAAATAGCTTTGCAATCTCCATACATTGTTGTTGTATTGGAGCTTGTAATTCTTTTATTTTGATAGAGTCTTGTTTTCTTCATGTTGGTACACCGTGAAGGTGTTTGTTTAGTTTATTGTAAGGTCCTCCAACACCAACGCAAGTTGGAAATTGTAAAGTCATTAACAAGTAAAGTTGGTGCATGTGTTGTGGCTATCCTTGGAGCCCTTAAGGCCAAGAAGACTCGTGAAGAGTGTTGGTAGCTCGTGAAGAGATTTGTGTACTCGTGAAGAGCTTTGTGTACTCGGGAAGAGTGTGTTGTGGCTAACTTGGAGCCCTTAAGGCCAAGATCTTTTTCGTTCTAGTGGAACCTCGGTTGGAGATTATCTAACCGGGAAGAGGAGACGTAGGCGATTCATCGTCGAACTTCTATAACAAATATCCTTGTCATTTACCGCTTTATTACATTACGCATTTATTTATTTATTTACTTCTTTTTTTATTTATTTATCGATTGACTTAAGCCTTCCGCAAGCGCAAACTTTTTTATTTTGCAAACTCATTTTAAAAGGCTAAAGTAGCCAAGGAATCTCATTCACCCCCCCTCTTCGATTCCAACAAGTGGTATCAGAGCCATTTGATTTTTGTTTTAAATCAAAATTTTTATATGGCTAATCTAGCAAATGTGTTTGCTCAAGGTCAATCGACAAATAGGCCTCCGCTTTTCACGGGTGATAACTACGGTTATTGGAAGAATATAATTTCTCTATACATCCAATCCGTAGATTATGATCTATGGAAAATTATTATGAAAGGTCCACACATTCCTCTAAAGGAAGTTGGGGGAATAAGTGTTCCCAAAGAAATGGACGACTTCACAAGAGCGGACATGTTTTTAATATCTCAAAATGCTAAAGCTATTAATATTTTGCATTGTGCTTTAGATATGAAGGAGTACAACCGGATCTCGATGTGCTCAACCACAAAGGAGATATGGGACAAATTGTAAATTTGTCATGAAGGAACCAACCAAGTGAAGGAGACAAAGATAGACCTATTGCAACTCAAATACGAGACATTTGAGATGGAGTCCGGAGAAGAGGTTGATTCAATGTTTAGAAGGCTCACCCAAATTATCAACGAGCTTGCTCAACTTGGAGAGAAGTACCCTCCAAAGCACATATGGAGAAGAGCCCTAAGAGCCTTGCCAAAGGAATGAGATGCGAAGAGAACCGCCATCATTGAGTCCAACAAAGGAGAAAGTGCATCTTATGACCTTGATGAACTTCATGGCACATTGGTGACCCATGAGCTTGAAGTGTCAACAAGGAAAAGAATAAAGAAAGATGGTAGATCTATGAGAAAGGGGATCGCCTTGGTCGGGAGAAAGGATCAATCCGAGGATGAAGATGATGATGAGGATGAAGAGATGATCTTGTTCACTAGGAAGTTCAAGAAATTCTTCAACAAACATAACAAGCCAAAGGCCTCCGGTGCTACCAAACATAAATCCAAACACGAGGTAACTTGTTATAATTGTCAAGAAAAAGGTCATTATGCTAACAAATGTCCTAGGAAGAAGAGTGAAGACAAAGGCAAGGAGAAGACCCTAATAGCCACATGGAGTGATAGTGACTCCGATGAATAAGAAACAAATCTTTGTCTCATGGCCAAAGATGACATAGATGAAGGAGATGAAAGCGACGATGAGGTACCTTCGTTTAATGAATTACTAGATTTTTATCATGAGCTTATAGATGTTCTTGGCAAAACAAAGATGAGTAACAAATTACTCAAACTTGAGGTAGCCAAGAAAGATGAAGAAAATAATGTATTGAAAAATGAATTAAATTCTTTAAAGATATCTTTTTGCAAATAGTGAGAGTAGTCTAAAAATGAATGAATTGCTTGGCTTGCAACGTTGTAGCTTCGATAAAGCCGGTCTAGGCTTCTCAAGCAAATCAAAAACTTTTTCAAGCATGTTGGCTAAAGCAAAGCATGATTCTCCTACTTGTAACTATTGTTGTAAAAATGGTCACACTAAGAATAAGTGTAGGTTTGCCAAAATCCAATACCAACCTAACAAGAGGTGGAAATGGATTCCAAAGGTGCCTATGAAAGCTAATACTCAAGGACCCAAAAATCAAATGGGTACCAAAGATCCTCCTATTGTAAATCTATTTTGTAGGGACAACAATGGAATGGAGGATGAAGGCACAAGCAACTCAAAGGAGGAGATTATCTCATTCACCTCAATATAGGAAGCACGAGGCATATGACCAATGACAAGAACGCACTCTTGTCATCGAAGATAAAATTTATTTTATACATTTTAAAAGAGCAATTCAAAATTTATTTGGCACAAATTAATTGTGACCAATAAATATGAAGCTCAATATTCATTGGTAGTAAAATGCATAACCCCTTAGCATATGCACATATAAATTGTTTTAATGCATGATATATGCTTATCCTTTTATAGTAAGTATGTTGATATTCAAATTTGAATATACAATGTGGAAATGTGCAATTATGTGATTAATAATTTTATCTAAAGATGCATTGAGAATTATAATGTTTATTGGGCATAAGTGCATGAACTCTTGGTAGAACATATGCACACTTTGCAATGTTTAGAATTCATTGTTGATTGCTTTAAACGCATGTTTGTTTTCCTCTAAATGATTTAATCTAATGCTTGTTATAACTATCATATGTTTGATGAGGAGCATGTGTAAAAAATGAATATGTGTCAACATATTTATGCTATGTTTATTTAATTTTTGTACTTTTTGATTATCACAAAAGGGGGAGAATTTTGTGATAAACTTGAAGCTTAACTCATGCATAGTTTGATGGGGAGAGCTTGTGTATGCATGGTTTGAGGGGGAGAGTTATTTGCTTTATGCTTTACTTGGTAATCTTGTATGTGCTATGCAATTGTTAAGGGGGAGTCATGTTTACTCACATTTCATGCATATTACAAATTCAAGTTTATCAAGTTTTGTGATCATAAAAAAGGGGGAGATTGTTGAGCCTTAAACGCATGGTTGTGTTTAATGCTTTGATGATCAACAAAACTTGTGTTTGTTATACTAATGTGTCTACTTAGTGTGCAGATTAATTGATTAAAAAGTGGATTGATTGAAGAAAATCAAGTTTGCAATTTCTGGTCTGGATCGCCCCAGGCGATGGCAGCCAGGATTGCATCGCCACGCACATCGACAGAGGCGACGCCGAGGCTCTCGCGCAGGGGGAGTTCGCCCAAGGCGATGCGTTGATCGCCTGAGGCGATGGCCTGAACACCTGAGGCGATGTGTGCTACGTTTGAGGCGATGAAAGTTTTTAAGGAGCTGAGGCTACGGCATTGATTTTTGGATTAGATCGCCTGAGGCGATCCATACATCGCCTGAGGCGATCTGTGGAAATTGACGACTATTGGGGCACGGTGATGGTGATCGCCCGAGGCGATGTCCGAGGCGATCGTGGAGTGATTTCAACCTTATGTGTAGCAACGGCTAGTAGGAGCCTTGGGGGCCTTCTACACTATAAATATGAATGCTTTGGAGCATTTTGAAGATAAGAAACAAGCCTACAAACTTCATCAAAGCTTTGCCAATTCAAATTTCAAATAGCTTTGCAATCTCCATACATTGTTGTTGTATTGGAGCTTGTAATTCTTTTATTTTGATAGAGTCTTGTTTTCTTCATGTTGGTACACCATGAAGGTGTTTGTTGAGTTTATTGTAAGGTCCTCCAACACCAAAGTAAGTTGGAAATTGTAAAGTCATCAACAAGTAAAGTTGGTGCATGTGTTGTGGCTATCCTTGGAGCCCTTAATGCCAAGAAGACTATTGAAGAGTGTTGGTAGCTCGTGAAGAGCTTTGTGTACTCGTGAAGAGTATTGTGCTCGTGACGAGCTTTGTGTACTCGGGAAGAGTGTGTTGTGGCTAACTTGGAGCCCTCAAGGCCAAGATCTTTTTCGTTCTAGTGGAACCTCGTTGGAGGTTATCTAACCAGGAAGAGGAGATGTAGGCGATTAATCGCCGAACTTATATAACAAATATCCTTGTCATTTACCGCTTTATTTATTTATTAACTTCTTCTTTTTATTTATTTATCGATTGACTTAAGCCTTTCGCAAGCGCAAACTTTTTTATTTTGCAAACTCATTTTAAAAGACTAAAGTAGCCAAGGAATCTCATTCACCCCCCTCTTCGATTCCAACAAAATGAGCTAAGAACCGAAAATGGTGTAGGGGAAGGCTTCGGCTGCTGCTTGTTCTTGAGGAGGAAGGAGACATGCTCTCTTTTCCCCCGAAGAAAGAGGTGTTGGCATCCCTCCTGCCCTCTTAAGGCTCCTGCCTCCACCTTCCCGGAAATGTGCCCTCGACTTGGTGAGAGTTATCTGGTATTTATATGAGAATGGAGGAGACAACTATAACTACCTACCCAAGATCTAGGGGACACTGTCTGATACTGAAGGCGGGGGCCAGAGTCCCAGAAATGGGGACCACTGACAACCGTCGCACTCTTTGTACGATACATGCGCCTTTTAAGATATTATTTGTATACGGTCTGTGCCTACGATTTATTAGATCGCACATTAGGTGGGCGACACTAGGTATCATGGGCTACCCGGGAGTTTGTCCTCCAGTTCCTCTTCTTTTCATCTTCTGGACTTAGTGATCAGACCGACATTGGGAAGGCTGAGCTAGAGGAGAAAATGTGGAGACCTTCCTGGGAACCAAGCTGGAGTTCTACCCAAAGGTCGACCTGGGGTGGAGGTCTTCCTGGAAGCCGACCTGGGGTGGCCGAGCTGGAGGTCTTCCTCGAGGCCGACCTAGGGTGGCCAAGGTAGATATCTTGCCCAAGTTAGATTTTGAGTTATCCATACTTTACCAAGGTAATACCCTTCGTTTATCATTTTCTTCAACTCAATAAATTACTATAACTTAGTGAAATAATATTCATTTTAAAAATAACTGAAATAAATTTATTTAATTATTTATTATTCTTTTCTTAATAAGAACTGATAATAATAAATTGAGATTATATATATATATATTAAAAATAAATTAATAATGATAATAATAATAAATTAAAATGATATTTATTCAAAAAATAAATTTAAATTATAATAAGGATAATAATATATGATAAGAAATAAATTTATATTAATAATATTAATCATAAAAAGAATAATAAAATATAAATCAATAATGTGAAGAATAATATTATTTAAAATATTAAAAAAGTAAATAACGATCGCGTCAACTTAGTTAATGAAATACAGTAGATTAACATTTTACAAAATTAGAATGATATTTACTTTATTAAAAAAAGTTTTATATTGATCGACTAATTTATACTTAAAATTATAATTTTATTAAAGTATTATTATTAATAAATATTAAATTTATAACAAATAAATTACAAATATAAAAATAAATACAAGTAATACACAAGTAAAGTAGCTTCATAAGTATATTATTATATTTGCTCAATTTATATATTTGTATGCAAATATAAAAAGGTTTAAAGGACATGTTTGGAATGTAAGATAATTAAAGGCTAATTTAAAAAAAAAAACTTATTTTGAGGCTTAAATTTGATTATTATCTATGGATCCCAACTTAGACCTACAGGACCCAACAAAACAAAGCAGTTCATGGGCCAGGCCTGACCGGCCCAAAGAATTCTATATGTACTCCTTGCTTGGGAGGATCAAATTACACGTACGCCATGGAATTGAGAGCAGGAGCTGAGGATCCTTGTTCATCTGCTTCAACCCCGATCGACTCATCAAATATTGGCTTTAGGGTTTAATTCTCTGTCCCTTTTTAAGTTCCTCCAGATTTTGGTTTTTGTTGTCTTATGATTGTTGATTTTGTTTTGTTTTTTTTGGTGGGGGATTTATTCAGTTATTGAAAAAGCACGGTTGGAAAGAAGGGACCGGCCTTGGTATCTACGAACAGGTTCTTATGTTTGTTTTAACTAATCGTCTGATGAGTTTTTTAATTTGATCTGTTTTCCATTGGCTGCCAAGTTTATCGCAGTTACTACTAATTTATACGCATGGTTGGACTTGGAACTATGGTATTGCGTAATTTGATATATAAATCTTTCGGTGTGATGAGTTTTGGGAATATAGAAACCTTAATGTGTCGTTCTTAATTCTAAGCGATGGCCATGTTTTCTGATGTTCCTCATGGATGGAATTTCGGTTTGGTGTTGAAGCTTGTTTTTTTTTGTTTTTTTGGACGGTTTGGTTGGAGTTTGTCATGATTTGAGTATGTGAAGGATCAAATATCACACTTAAGTTTATATCATGTCATCGCAACTTTAAATTAGTTTAAATATTGGGCATTTTTTTCACCGCCTTCCATTTGATTTTATTTTGTTTCAGCCACAAGTTGGCATCTCGAGATGCTGGATAGCTTTAATGTTTATTACAGTTATTAATCAACTCTTTCTTGTCTATGTAATTTCTTTTGCTTTCTCAAGAGCTGCAATTCATTTGAGGCTTATGTGTTTGAAATAAGAGTAGAAGCTAGCTACGACAATTGGAAGATGTGATTGGCATGGAGCTAAAATGAACTTTTATATATCAAATAAATCTAGTTTGAAAATATGACTTGTATTTTTCAATGACTCCATTTGTTAGGGTTATCATGCTATCCTTGATATATATATATATATATAATTTTCTCCTGTTATCTTTGTTTTGTTTCATAGTCTATCATACCACTTCACCTAAGGTTGGCCACAAGCAGAAATTTAACACTTGGGACTTGCATTGTAAAATTATATTTCTTAGTAAATCATTTTTTCGCAAATCCTGTTATTTTATCCCACTATCAAAGTAAGAACAAAAACATAATTAGAGTATAATAATGAGTTCCATGATAATTAATGAGCAGAACAAAAACATAATTAAGAGTATAATAACGAGCTCAATGATAATTAATGAGCACCTTTGTCTAAAGTAAAGATTGTTTTTTACCAAATTTCCATGTATTGAAAACCAACAATATGCGTGTCTGATCCTCATGTTTGTATCAGTGTCACGCACTGTATCCAAGTCCAAGCAGCATAAGGTTGCTACAGTATCTTGGTTTCCTTGGTTATATATTTGTGAGCCAATTTCAAGTGGAAAAAAACTAAAAGTATATGCAATGTGTTGCGCCAATGCCATTACAACAACAACAACTACTAAGCATTTAATCCAAATGAATTGGGATGCTACATGAACAATAGAGAGAATTAAGTCGGGTCGGACACATGCGTAAGTCTTCTCCAAACGCTTCTATCGGTCAACATATCTCATGTAATCCCCTTGCACTACAAGCCTTTGCGTATAACTTCGAGCCATGTCTTCTTTGGTCGTCCTCTTCTCTCGTGAACTGACCAAAATCCATGAACTCCACTCGACGCACAGGTGCACTGCTGGGCCTACGTCGGACATGACCTAACCAACGTAAGCGGCTTTCTTGCATCTTATCTTCTATACAAGCTACATTTACTTCAGCTTGAATATCTTCGTTCCTTATTTTATCTCTTCTGGTCTTACCGCACATCCAACGAAGTATACGCATCTCTGCCACACTCATCTTTTGGATGTGGTTTCTCTTGGGTGTCCAGTATTCCGTCCGATACAACATTGCGGATCTAACGGCGGTTCTATAAAACTTTTCCTTCAATTTCAACGGGATATTACGATCGCATAGAACTCCGGTGGCGTTTCACCATTTCAACCAGCCAGCCTGAATCATGTTGTTAACGTCACTGTCAATCTCTCCATCCTTTTGGATATGGGTGCTTACCGGTTGGAACCGGTCCGGTCCGGACCGGAACCGGCCAGTTCCGGACCCGTTATGGGCGGAACCGGCCAGTTCCGGACCCGTTATGGGCGGAACCGGTCCGGTTCGTTAAGGATCCGGATCGAACCGGTTCCGGTTTGGTTCGGATCCTTATCGGTTTTTCGTTTTTTTTTTTTTTTAAATGTTGTAAATGTTTCTTCAATGATGTTCATCACAAATTCAATATATTTCTTCTTCATTTCATAATATAGATGCATACAAATAATTGTAAAGACATGACAATTGAAAATCTAAATAAAAAAATATTACAATTTAGTACTTAGCAGTCTTCATAATTGATAAGTATTGTTTTGGCGTTCTCTTCTTCTTGCTCGTCATAATGATTTACGAATTCGTCAACCGTCCCATCTCTTCTATTTTTGCATTCTGCTTCAAACCAATCTTTAAGTAACGTGAGTATGCATAACGAATCAGCTGATAGACTACTTCTGTAGTCTCCAATAATACGGCCGCATGTTGAGAATGCCGATTCAGAAGCGACGCTTGAAGCTTGTACAGCATACACGTCTCTAGCCGTTTTGGCTAAGATAGGGAATTGTGCTGCATTGGACTTCCACCATTGTAAGACGTCGAAGTTGTCTTCGGTTAGAAATTGATAATTCAGATAAATTTGCAACTCAGTCGACGTGCTAGTAGAAGGTCATTTTCCCTTAAGTTTTTTCCTGCCCAGCATTCTAAGCAAATTGATGCCCCCACCTTTAGATTGAGCTTGGGGTTGTTCTTCAACAGGCCTTTGTTGCGATGATTCACTTGCCTGTTGATTATAATACAATTGAAACATATTTTGGAGAGATTGCATTGTAGACGTCTTTTGATCGTCAACAACCTTCCCCAAAAATTTAGCATAATATTCAAAAAATATCTCAAATGAAGATAAACATTGACTAGGATCTAGCAATGTTGCGATGCAGTGCACGGGTGGGATTTGTTCCCAATACTTTATAAATTTAGTTTCCATTGCATTAACAAAAGCATGCAAGTCATAGTCATCTCTAAATTCTATAAATTTATCAAACATGTTAAATACTAAAGGAAGAAAATAAACGGAAGTTGGATAAGTAACACCAGAGAAATGTTCCGTCGCTTCTTTGAAAGTACCTAACAATGATACACAATTTTCAACAAATTCCCAATCCTCATTAGTCAAATAAATACTTTCATCGCTATCAGGCATTTGATATGAATTATAAAATGGAGTTAAAATATCTTTGTAAGGTAACATAGCATTCAACAAATTGTACAACGAATTCCACCTAGTTTCTATTGGTGATGGAAAAAGAAGATGCTTTAAACCATTAGATAAACATAATTGTTTCCAATCACGCTTAACACGGCTCGTGCGTAACCATTTAGCGCAGTATTTCATTTTGTCAATACATGCTGAGTGATTGTCCTCATAACCAACTTTAACAGCCAAATTAATCACATGACATGCACATCTAACATGAAAAAAATACCATCAAGCATTGGTTTAAGATAGGTCTTTAAATCACGCATCGCAGCATTGTTATTCGCAGCATTGTCTAATGTGATTGAAAATACCTTATTCTGAATTCCATAATGTCTACAAGTGTTGAATACATATTTAGCAATTACATAACCAGTATGTGCACAATCTAACTCATCTAAAGACAAAATCCTTTTTTGCATACACCAATTATCATCAATCCAATGACAAGTGACAACAAGATATGAATCAGAATTTACATTTGTCCAAATATCAGTTGTTAAACTAACCCTACAAGGAAAACTAGAAAGATGTTGAAACAATGTATTTCTATATTCAACAAATACGTCCATACAATTTCTTTTTAGTGTGTGCCTGGAAATATGTTTAAACATGGGTTGTATAGACGAAGCAAATTCAATAAAACCATCACGTTCAGCTTGTATAAAAGGTAGTTCACATCTTATCACATATCTAACAAGTGACCTACGATTAATTTCAGCAGTTAAAATAAAATTCGTGCCAGTAAGAACATTAATTTGTGCTTGTGTTGCTTCTCGACTTAATGGTTGTAATGTTGTCTCATCAAAATTATGTTTTTTTACTAAGTGTTTTTTAAATGTTCCGGTGCCTCCACTGGAACCACCAGCTTTATATGAATACTGGATCTTACATAATTTACATATTGCAACAGATTCATTAGTACCTTCTTTTTGAGCGAGTTCAAAGTGATCCCATATCTTACTTCTTTTGGCACGAGTAGGTTGTCTACTCGCTGCTGTAGTGGCTTCGGATGACTCCACATGTTGTCTTTCTTGGGCTTGGGCAGCAACAGGTTCGGCAGGTTGTTGGGATTGTTGTGGTTCGACATTCATAGAAGAACCACCAACATTGAGGTCAGCAAAAAAATCATAACTTTCATTTAACTCAGGAATTGGCACAGGCAAATTCATTGCAGAAGATGAACTCAGTGATAGACGACCCGGAACGAGACCCCGACTACAACCCCGGCTACGACCAGCACCACTGCTAGATGAAGATGCCATTATGATATAAGACTATAAGTAAATTGTAGATAGCACAATTGAGAGAAAAATATGAGAGTGAAGTAATTTTCGTTACAAGAATTGTTATGAAACAATACACAACACAACATACCTATTTATAGTTTTTTTTTTTGATTAAAAAAATTTTAAAAAAATAAAAATAAAAAGTTAACGTTGGCAACGGCTAAGCCGTTGCCAACGTTAACAAATGTTAACGTTGAAGGCAACGTTAACATTTGTTAACGTTGCCTTCTTCTTTTTTTATTATTATTTTTTTTTTTATTTATTTTTTAAATCTACCGGTTTGGTTCTTCGGGACCGCCCCGGACCGGTTTCTAACCGGTTCCGGGGCGAACCGGAACCGTTAAGTCCGGTTCCGGTTTCGGACCGGACTTAACGGTCCGAATCCGGGCCGGGTCCGGTTTGACCCGGCCCGGTAAGCACCCCTACTTTTGGATAACTGAACCTAGGTATCGAATCGAACTTGCTGTCATTGATACATCTTGACCACCGAGTGCTACAACACCGGAATCCCGAAATGAACGACCACTAAATTTGCACTCCATAAATTCTGTTTTAGACCTACTTAATCTAAAACCCTTTGATTCCAACGTCTCTCTCCATATCGATTAACATATATTCTATTTTAGACCTACTTAATCTAAAACCCTTTGATTCCAACGTCTCTCTCCATATCGATTAACACAACATCGTCAGCAAAAAGTATGTTCCAAGGTAATTCAGTCTGTATGTTTTTTGTTATCTCATTCATCACTAGGGTGTACAGGAAAGGATTCATGCAGACCATTGATGCAATCCAATAGTGATCGAGAACTAACTTGTCACCACTGCTCGTTCTTACATTGGATGCTACTTCGTCGTACATGTCCTTGATTATATTGACATACTTGATGTGAACTTTTTTCCTTCATCAAAGCTCACCATAACATCTCCTTGGTACTTTATCGTAGGCCTTATCCAAGTCTATAAAGATTATATGCAGATCTTTACTCCTCTCACAATAGCACTCGGCAAGTTGACGAAGTAAATAGATAGCTTCAGTAGTTGACTGTCCTGGCATGAACCCAAATTGGTTCTCCAATATCTTAACATCCCTTCTTAAACGACATTCAGTTATCCTCTCCCAAAGCTTCATTGTGTGACACATGAGTATTATACCACGATCGTTGGTGCAACTCTGGATGTCACCCTTGTTCTTATAGATAAGGATGAGAGTACTCTTTCTCCATTCATTTGGAATTTTGTTACTCCTCCAAATCTTGTTAAAGATTTGTTAGTCACTTTATCCCGACGATCCTAAACATCTCTATACTTCAATAGGGATTCCATCAGGACCAACTGCTCTTCGTGATTTCATTTTGTTCAAAGCTTCTTTGACCTCAGATTCTCTAATTCTGCGAGTAAACTCACGGTTACATCACTAAATCTTGGCTATAGCCACTGTTGAACAATCTATTAAAATAATTCTTCCATCTTGTTTTGATGTCTTCATCTCTAACCAAGACTTTATGGTTATCATCTTTTATGCATTTCGCTGCACATAAGTCTCTTGTCTTCCTCTTCATCGCTCGGGTAATCCTGTAGATATTTTTTTCTGCCTCCTTGGTATCCAATTTATCGTACACTTCTTTGTAGACTTTAGCTCTAGCATCTGGAACTGCGGTCTTTGCTTCTTTTTTGGCAAGCTTATACCTTTCGAAGGTTGCCCCATTGTTGTTATTCTTCTGCTCTCTGTAAGCATCCCTCTTGATTCGGATAACCTTCTTTACATATTCATTCCTTCATGATGCGTCCTTACCTGGTAGAGCATATCCTCTTGACTCACCAAGGAGCTCTTTAGCTACCATCTTAATGCCACGAGCCATTTTGCTCCAGGTGGTATCAAGATCATCTCTTGGAGTCCAATTAACTTCCTCGACTACCTTCTCTACAAAAGCTCCAATTACCTTCTTTTAACCGCCACCACTTAATTCTAGGTTCTAACTTAAGTTTAGTTCTAGTTGCCATATTCTTAATCCTAACATCTAGAACTAAAAATCGGTGTTGGATAATTATACTCTCTCCTGGAATTATTTTACAGTCCAAGCATTTAACTCTATCTATCATTCTAGCAAAAAAGAAATTTATTTGGGTTGCACTAGACCCACTTCTAAAAGTAACTAGATGAGAGGACATCTTCTTGAACCAGGTATTCGCTAGGACTAAGTCATATGATATGGCAAGTGAATTACCTGTGGCGTTCCTAACCCCAATGCCATAGCCTCCATGAACACTCTCATAACCATCCCGATCAGAACCTACGCGCCTATTGAAATCTCTCATTAAGGGGTATTGCTTGCACCACGTCGCCAATGCCATTCAGTTCATAAAATTTTGAAGGGTGAAGTCGGTTTTGTTGATGATTATTTGTATTCTAAATCCAGAACGTGGCTACTTTTCTCTTTCGCATTAAATGCCTGTAATTTTTTTGAAACAAGTTATACAAATTCAATGAATTTTTCTGATAACTATTCTCTATTTTCAAACAGGGCAGATTGGAACCTATACAGGCTTTTGCTAAGAAAGATAAGCGAGGATTGGGAGCAGATAAAACAAAGAAGGCTGCCGTTCAGTCAAAATTTCATGATGTGGAAGATCCAAAAGTAAGCATTATTTTGACTGTGAAAATGAGTATGAAATTCTCTGTTTACTCTTTTTAGCTGTTCTGTACATTACCTAATGGCTTGTATGAAAAGAAGTAGAGTAGCATGTGATTTGCAATTTTGTTAGTTGGCGCAATCTATTTTGATAATTATTAATCCAGAGAAGAATTATAAGTACTGGGTTTTCAATGGAAGTATATTTACATTATTAAGTATTGAGTGGCCAATGTACCATACTACCATAATTAGTTAAACAAATATGATTTGTAATTTGTTACAGTTGATTAACGCGTTGGAGTTGTGGAAGTAAGTGGTGAAAATTAGTTTACAGAAAGTAAATTTTAAGAGGACCAAATATCTGCATCACACTGCTTGTGTATACAATTGGACTCGAAAGATAATTAGTAATAGTTGAAGAGGGAATCAGCTGCAACCACAATTCAATAGCATATACGTTTTTACATAAGAATCGCAAAGGGCTGTTAACTTGTGAATTAAAATACATAATAGAAAGAATTTGCATTTTTTTTTAAAAAGAATATATAAAGAAAAAGAATGTTGCTAGTTTCATGAAGTGAGTGGTACAGTGACACAGTTGTAATCTATATGCTATCCGAGGATGATTAAATTTTGAAAATCCTTAGAAACTTGAAAAATGTGGAATAAAAGGTGCAGCATAAATTATTATTCAGGTTTCTGGTTGACTTTCTTTTTGCTGAATGTGGTTTGGTAGATATATTTCAACACATAATCTGTACATTGGAAATTGACAAGGGTTCTTCATATTATTTTCTCAGTTGTCTAAAAAGAAAGCAAAGGGCATGTCTAAGAAGCTGAAGAAAATGCAAGAGTTTGAGATTCAGTTGCAGGAGAAGGAATTTGAGAGGGCATTTTTCAGGGAGTTCTGGCCAGATAACGTGTAATAAAGATGAAGATGCATTTGTTGATGGTACTGTTGTATCTACGAATGATTTCGGCTTGCCCCTTTTTTTTTTTTGGGTACATTGTGGTTTTGTGCTCATAGCAAAACCTTGGCTGGTTGATGCTTCTGCTTGGTCGGCCCCTTTCTCTTGGATTATTTTCATCCGCAGCTCAAAAAAGGTCTCAAAAAACAAAAGAACTATCTAAATAGTAAGAAGCTTAGTTCTTTTTGAGTAAAGTCTTGTGGTCGAATTTTGTGGAAAGGATCAAAGTGCGTCACCCATGATTTTTTGACTCTCTGGTTCCAGATTAATATAGGCCTAATATGACTTTAAGAAGAAAGAAATAGTAATTTATTTGCGTACGCAGGTTTCTTCTGGTTCCCTAGTGTTCTATTTTGAGCTTTAATGGAGGAGCATTCGGAAATGGGTTCGAAACCATGTTATTGTCCCAATCTGGCAATATACATGCCGGTGTTTTTCTTGGATGGGCATATGGGATAGAGGGATTAAGCCAATGGGAGGGATTGTGCCTCCCTAACCTAATGGGTGGTGCTGTTTCAACTTTTTATCAAATAAAAATTAATTTATAATGTATGTAGTAATAACCGTAAAACTTAAGCTACTACTATAAAATATAATTAAATTAAATCGATGAAAGTAATACTTTTATAAGAATTTAATCACAAAAAGGTTTACAGAGTATAATTTAGAGCTAAATTTAATTTGCTATGTATGAACTATTGATAAGTCATCAAACTTATATAAAAATAAAATGAGGGAAATTGCAAATATGTGTTGTTTATCGACATTTATTACACATAAATTTGCAAACTTACCAAAAAATAAACTTATGAGAAAATTATATCCATATAAGTCTAATTTTTAACTATTGATTTGAAAACGTATTTTTTAGTTACTAAAAAACCATTCAATTGAAAACACCATAAACTTAATTTCATATCTTTCTTTTCGTCCTCATCCCGTCGCCTCATCCCTAAAAATTATTTGCTAAAATGTTCTGTACATGAAATATGTTTGAATCGAATCATTTAAATTGTTCGTAGCATTTGGAATCTTTTTTGAATCGAAGAATACCTCGGACTACTCTGCACATATAATTTCGGATATACTCTGCACATTCCTTCTTGTGTGTGTGCATACTGTATGTGTATGTGAATTATAAATTTGAATACCGAGTCTAAATTATAGACAACGAAAATCTGTTGGTATGTCTTTTAAAAAAAAAAAAAACTCCAAGGATTTTGACTGATGCATATGGATGAAGAAGTAAGGGATCCGTTGGTGTCCGTGCTTGTTTGCTCATTTCCAAATTTTACAGCCTGACAGTAAGATATTGCAACGAAGAAGATGACACAGAGAAAAATTAATTGGTACACGAAAATTATAAAAAATAATTGGTGCACGAAAGTTTTAAGAAGTAACTGATGCACGAAAATATAATTTTGGAGCACGAAAATCACAAAAAGTAACCGATGCACGAAAATCATAAAAAGTAACTGGTGCACGAAAATTATAAAAAGTAACTGGTGCACGAAAATATAACATTGGTGCGCGAAATATAACACTGATGCATGAAAATACAACATTGATGCACGAACTTTGTGTTAACAACTCGTGCACAAAATTATACGATTCGTGCATCAGTAACTTAATTGTATGGTTCGTGCATCACCCACTTGCGATTATGGTTCATGCATCAGTTATTGATTTTAATTTTCGTGCATCAATTACTGGTTTTCAATTTTCGTGCATCAGTTACTGATTTTATTTTTCGTGCATCAGTTACTGATTTTCAATTTTTCGTGGATCAATTACTGGTGCATGAAAGTTTTTAAAAAAAATGGTGCATGAAAATATAACACTGGTGCACGAAAATCATAAAAAGTAACTGATGCACGAAAATATAACCTTGATGCACGAAATATAACACACTGATGCATGAAAATACAACGCTGGTGCACAAACTTTGTGTTAATTAACTTGTGGGGTCCTCGTTACTTAATTCGTTATGTATCAAATACTTATACATATGTGAGTATGAGTTAATAATGTCACACACTGATTAACAGTTTTACTATGTCAGTTATTACAGCATTTACAAAACTCTGTTATAATATACATCATGTGTACATAAGAACAACCTAAGGAAGTTCAACTCCTAATAAGTGGTTCAGCTCGCAACAGAAATCGACTCACAATCCCGTCCTCTCACGTCTATGAGACCCTACAGAAACAATCCAACAACATGAGTATTGATAATCAATCATCTCAGTTCTATTCAACAAGCAAACATCATACGATAAATCATCATCGTAAAATCTTAACTGTGATTGTTCTGTATCATGCACCACCAAGTGCAAATATGTCATGACATGTCTCATTCATCATCCTGTTATAACGACGCACATATGATATTGCTTTTCCGCTCAATATGTTAGTGGAACCTCCTCACATCTTCGTATTATCAGTATATATCATATATCGCAGCTCACACGTTATAACAACCCAAATCATATACCTCTCATGCCAACCATATACTCAACAAGAGCATACCTCACATGACATCAATCTCAATAACATGAATGTGTACGCATATGATTCCAACAATCGTGTAATGTAATCTCAACATATAAAAGCAACATCACATCAATCAGTATTCAATACTCGTACGTCAACACGTACCTGTCGTGCGACACAGTATATAAAGTCAGGCGTCAATGTTTAACAGCCTCGTTGTCCCGTCCCCTGTGATGATGCTACATAACCAACAATGTATCATGTTATAATAGGCTTCAATATCAAATTCCACAAAAATATAACAATGTTCAACATGTTAAGTCTAGCGATCGATCGGTCAGTCTCGCAATCGATTGCTTAAGTTATGCAACCCTAGTGATCGATCGGTCAAAAGCTAGCGATCAATCGCTATTAAAGTCTGAATTTCATAAAATGCTACGGCATTCTAGCGATCGATCGGTCCTCTTTTAGCGATTGATCGCTCCAACTCGCGATCGATCGGTCACATGCAACGTCGATCGCTACAAGCATAAACCGCCTTAACATTCCCCTGGCTTAGCGATCGATTGGTAAGATCCTAGCGATCGATCGCTAGACATTTTCATGTCTATCCTCTTGGTGTTTCTTTGCTACTTCACATCATAACATGAAAACTTGTTAATATCATACCCTAACATCATATAAACATGTTTCCTCAATTAAACAACTAAATTCTTTGCATGATATCAACTAGTGATTCCAACCAAGATAATTTTGTAGTCAACTTCACATAACTCATAGTTAACTACATGGACAAGCTTAAAACCATAAATTCCTTACCAAAGAGGTCCAACTCCAAGTAAAAGACCAGTTTCCAAGCTGATTATCCAAGCTAAAAGTGCAAGAGCATAAGTTTGAGCAAGGGTTGAGAGAGAGATGTAGAGATTTGCTAGGTGAATTGTGGTGTATTATGTGATTACAATCTGATTTTGTCTTCATATATGGAAACTCAAATCCATATGAAATTCCTTGCACATGCACACCACCTTCCAAACTCAAATGCAAATGCATCCCTAATTGTGTTTCAACCACACGTAACTCATTTCATGTCCTCATACAATCCCCTAACCATGTACTAACCATTACATATAAATTTTTATTATTTCATGTCCATTGTGTAACAACCTTGTTATCTATGTTCTCAATTTAACATCTACCATATCTTCACATACTTATCATTTCTCATATTCGGTTCACTCGAACTCGAGTCCACGTCATACCGTAATTATCACATAATTACGCAAGACGCATATCAAACATGTATAAAACATATGGAGGCATTACATAACTGATGCACCAATTTACAAAAAAACAACAGGTGCACGAAATTCTATAACTGGTGCACGAAATTAAATGGTTCGTGGATCACTTACAAAATTGTATGGTTCATGCATCACCCACTTGCGATTATGGTTCGTGCATCACATACTTTTTCTATGTTCAGTGCATCAATTACTGATTTTCAATTTTCGTGCACTAACTACTTTTAATAATTTCGTGCACCAATTACGAGGAGATTTGAATTGCAGTCGTGAAAGGAAGAGGTCGAACGAAGTGCTGAAAGGAAGACTGAAAATTTCTGAGATTGTCGCATTTTCTTATTAAGGGCACTTTTGTCATTTCAACCTAAAGTGGACTTAAATGATTGCAAGTTTTTTTCCCGGACTAGAATGGATAAAGTTTCAGCATATGGTACCGGCTTGAACTTTGCCTAATAAAATGATCAAAAACCTACCCAGTTCGAAAAATGGGTCTGGGCAATATTTTTTCAAAATTTTTAAAAGAGCAAATTTCGGGCCGATCCAATTGGAAAAACATTTTTCCGCCCAGCCCATCAAATTTTTTTTTCTTCAAACAAGTCCAATTTCAAAGAAAATGACCAAAATAGGATACATGCACAACTTGAGTGAAAATACATGGATAGCTGCACTTGAGAAAAATACATGCACCCCTTGAATGAAAATATACGCATCGCTAGACTCAGGTGGTGCATGTATCAAAAACACACTTTTTTAAAAAAAAAATTTTAAAAGGTGGTGCATTTGATTATATGCACCATGCACCGAAGCCCATGGTAGACAAATAGGATTTGTCAGTGATGGGATGCAAAAATGAAGGGGAGCCCATAGCAAATCAGGAGTTCTGCTAAGGAGACCAACCTTGAAGAAGCAGAAAACAACACTCATATCCACACCCAAGAATCTCATGAGTTTCCCCAGTGTAAAGCATGGGCTTTACTTCCACCAAAGCTCTTTTCGGCAGATCAGGAACAAAAACATATAAAACGATGGGGCCACCCACAAGAGGCATGGGCCTGCTTCGACTATCTGACCGTAACTTCATTTGCATTAGACAATTATTCTTTTGATTTTCAAAGCCAATTAGATCTGATGAATTCAATGATTTCGAACAGTGAATGATCAGCGAAAGGGCAAACAAAGATATTGAACAGTTGAAACAATTTACCATAGCTTCAGACCTCCATCCCTTAGAGTACCATTTGGAGAAGATGGGACTAGTGCCTGGCAGTGATTGTGGCAAGTTCAAATATTGAAACATGAGACTTGCTGTGATGTGGCGGTGACGTTGCCGTGAGATGTTGGAGGGAAGGAGGCGTAGGAGGGAGGGGCGAAGGGCGAGCGAGATGGGTCGATAGAAAATGTGGAGGTGGGAAAGTGGGCAAAATTTTGGGGGATAAATGTGGAGAGTAAGGCTCCATTTGGAGTTATTGATAAGAAAAGTAATCTTTGTATTACTTTTCATATCCCATGTTTGTTTTCGATTTTTAACACAAATTATCTCACCATATTTATCACACTCTAATCCCACTTTATAACAAAATGACATAAATACCCCTTCCCACCTTTTTCACTATCTCAAAATTTGAAATTCCCGTCAAAAAATAATTATAGATTATTATTATTATTATTACTATTATATATATATATATATACACATGCACTCACGTATATATATATAATAATAATAATATATATAAATTATATATATTACTATTTTTATTATTATTATATATGCATAAATATATATATTATTATGTAATAATAATAATTATTATAATATATTATTAATATTATAATTTATATATATTATATATATACTATTCTTATTATTCTTATTATTATTATTATTATTATTATTATATTAATGTATATCTACACATACATGCACGTATGTTTATATATATATATATATATATATATATATATATATATATATATATATATATATATATATATTTACTATGTTTATTATTATATATTATGATTATATATATATATATGTTTATTATAATAATGTTTATAAATTATATATATATTACTATTATTATCATATATGCATATAATAATATATATATTACAATTATGTTATTATATATATATATATATATTATTATTATTATTATTCTATATTATGATTATTGTATTATATTAATATTATATTATATTATATATATACTATTATGATTATTAATATTATAATATATTTATTATTATTATATTATAATGTAATAATAATATATAATATTATATATTATATATACTATTATTATTATATATATACATACATCGAATATATATATATATATATTATAATTAATGTTATTATATATATATATATATATATTATAATTATAATTATTTATATTATGATCACTGTATTATATTAATATTATATTATATTAATATTTTTATGATTATATGTATTTTTATTATTATGATTATTATTTTTATTTATTTATTTTATTAATATTATAATATGTTTTTTATTATTATATTATAATGTAATAATAATATATATTATTACATATTATATATTTTATATACTATTATTATTATATATTTACATACATACGTATATATATATATTATAATTAATGTTATATTTTATTATTATAATAATGATGGTGTTTTTGTCATTGTATTAAATAATAATCCTTATCAACAATCTTATCCTCAAATCAAACAGCATATAATTTATCACATACTATTTTTACAATCATCTCACAACTTTTTAATCAATACATTACTTATCATATCCATCACTTCATACGGTACCTAATGATATAATAGATGTAATTGAAATAAATTTATTAAAAGTTGTATTTAAGAAGATATTTTAGGTGATTTAGTTGAAAAATGTTTTTGTAGGTGATACATTCTTATAATTCTCTCATTTTTAAATAAATCTACCCCAAATCTGTTGGGCTTTAAATTTTTTTAAATATTCTGGCCCAAAACCGAGGCCCAGAAAATAAAAAAAGCATTTAAAATTATTTAGACTCGATGGGCTAGGGTGAAAAACCCTAGTCCATCATGTTGTATCGCCATCGCCGCACGCAAGCTTGCGATCGGCTCATCCATGGAGGCGGCGGCAAAAATTGCCGCACGGATCCACCCACGATCCAGATGCTTTGTCGAGCAAGCTTCCCAAGCTGCGCAGCATCTTCACAACGACACAGAAATCCTGATGTCAATATGGTCTTGTAAATCAGTGCGCATGACGATGAAGAACGATTTCTCCGCCATGTTTGCGCGATTGGGCAGTGCACACGATGGTGGAATTTCTCAGCCATGTGCACCGCATATTGGTGCTCCTGCGTGTACGGCCGGGAGCCTGTCCGTCAGTGGCGATGGTTCGATGTCGGAAACACTTTCAAAGATCGCCAGCTTTTGGGTTTATATTAAACTATTTTTAATCTATTTTCTATATGTTTCTTCTTAATATTCGAACAGGATTGTTATATTTGGAAATGATCTAATAAAATTAATTATCTCGTTATAACAAAGCACAACCTAATTCTGATATCACAGTTGGATTTGTCCCATGTGTTAGAAATAATACGCAGTCGGAAATAAAACTTTGTCAAATCTAAACCCGATGTTGATCGTTTGCGCTCGATCCATATATAACATGCAAATATCAAATATAAATACACGAAAAGATATTACTGATATAAAATGAAATCAATCTGTATGTTGTGATTCATCGAGTCCAAACAACCTGACTAGATCTACAAGCCCAACATTAGTGTTTTTTTATAACAGCATTTAAGAGAGATGCGATTCTGGTTTATATAGTTGTATTGTCTTATGTTTCAGGAACTTGAGCCATATATTTATAGATATAATTGAGTCACTAATAAACTTTGAATGCATAAAGCCCAATATGCCAACATTTGGCTTACATGGTATATATTATGCTAACACAATTTGTGTATAAAGGCTCGATGGTCCCTAAGATAACCTCAACAAGAACAGAAATTTCATGCGGAACAAAAGAGCGAAAGTTCGTTTTATTTTGATTTGCAGCACAAATATGAACTTTAGATTGCCCTATCGATACTTTCGACCTTCTAAAGTTTAAGGTAGAGGTGCTAGAGAATTTTATATGACCAATCAATATCGACTTTTGTTGTTGAGGTGCACACTGTGGTCATTCAAGGTAACACGGTTTTAACCTCTCACATCTATTTTCTCTTGCCAAGAAATTTGGTAGAACAATATTGTGGGAACTTCCAAGCCTATGTAACCATCCCCCTTCCTTGCAACATTCCCTTCTCCAATGTGCTATCTACTGCTGTGTCGAACTAATCTTTACAAGTATTTCTATCAATTACTGCTAGCTTATTCCTATGAAGTAACAGTTGCTTCTAAGCCTATTTTAAGGCATCTTAGGAGGAATGAACTTATGAGCCTTGTCGAATATTTGAACACTGTTTTTCACTTTTTCTTACAAATATCTGGCACCACCCATCAGTATCAAAAATAGCATGTTGAGGTCAAACCAGTAGAGGAACAAGTGGAGAGCGGATGTGAAGCAAATGTGTGAGATGGGTAAGCTCGATACTGACCTACGGCATTGCCCTCGGGTCAGATCGGATTTGAGGTCGTCGTGTCAACTTATTAAGGCGTGGACCCAACTATAAACACGATTATGACAATAGATTGACACACATCCATCATTTTTTCGTAACACACACTTATAAACCTCGTTCCTTTATAATATATCATTCGGTTTGTCCAAACGAAAAGACATCCTTCTACGTTTATATACATTAATAATACAAGAAACGATCGAATAATAGTTCGAATAACTCACGAACATCATCAAATATTTCGAGCCGAGATCAAACTCGAGCCATTATTTGAATCAAATTTGATCTAAAAATAATAAAATTTTCAAGATCGAATTTAAGCTCAAGCCTTAAAATTTTCGTGGTATTCGACTCGATTTGGTTCGTTTATATCCTAGGTCACATGCGCATCCAATAATATTCTTATGTTTTGACTATGTTTTCTTAATAGTAATCAAATCCTTTGTTGCTCTTTATTATTTGATCATTGATCAAACTAGGGCGTGAACAGCCGACCAATCATTTTCATGATTTGTTGTCTTGTGGGACCCGACTCGGGCACATATTACTTTATCACTTATCTGGTACCACATTATCTCTAAACATTATGTACGTGAGCTTTAAACCTTATCGGAAATAGCGGAAGCTTTTAAAGTCAATCATTCATTTTACGGTAGCGGAAGCATTTTTACAAACTAGTTAATAACAAAATACATCACAGTACAAACTCCTTATAACGGTCCGACACTTAATAAAAGAGAAAATACTCTAACAGTCCAGATAAGCCAATATTTCCATTTTTCCTAATTCCCCTCATGCCCTGGCTCCGGTACTCCTGTATCTGGAACTCACAATAAATAACAAGGAAAACAGAGGTTAAGTCTTTGGGGACTTAATGAGGGAATAACAATGGCTTTCATATCTATAATTATCAAACAATGTAATGTCTCAATATGATACATCATGTAACAAAGATCTTGCAATCAAATAATTGTCAACCATGAACAGTGACAATTTAGGATTTCAGAATGAATATCGTGGGCTAAAGAGGTGACTCCCATCGGACAGTTCGGTGTAGCACTTTTCCCCACATATTTCGATAGGATCTATACAATTATTCAGTTACGCGCCAATGTGAACAATTCTCCGGACCGTAAAATGGTGCGCGTTGTTCAGATGAACCATGTACCCGGAATGTCATCCGTTGTTCATTGGACTCACTTTCCGGGCCGTAGCCATGTTGTCCAGTGGAATCAGTATCCAGGGCTCCATTCAGTCATTCATTCATTTAGTCAAATGAGTCGTTCAATCAAAGGAATCGATAACATTCAAGATAATTAAACATGCATATCAAGATGACAAATGGAACGATGTAATGTACAATATGATGACATATATGAACAGTGAGATAATGAATAACAATTTAATGTAAATTCAATGCCAAATGCCAAATGCCAAATGCCAAATGGGCTATATAAGAAGAACTGGTAGTACACCTCACCTCACAACTTGATATCTTACTGGATTGGCCCGATCTTGAATCCAGTTACAAATTTTTTTCCTATAAGCATAATATAAGTAATTTATAGTGATTGGTTGAACATTCTTAAACATCATTTTTGTACAAAACTTGTCCGGGTAATTTTGAATAAGACTTTAAAAATTCATGATAATTCAACCATAAGTCAAAAAATCACGAAACTTTCCAGAAATGCCTAAAATCATTCAATCAGCGTTCGGCCGTCAGAAAACTGAACATCGGGGAGACGTGTGTATCTCACGCGCAACCGTGCCGGCGCGTGGCCGAGCTCCGGCTGCCATGCATGGCTGAAATTTTCAGGGAGTGATCGTATCATCGAGATTTACAACTTCGTGTAGAAACTATTTTGAAATTCTCAACTGATTTTGCCCAGAATCTGATTTTTTTGAAATGATTAACTGGTTGTTTTGGTCGCCGAAAATCCGTACGTGAGGCAACATTTTGGGCAATCGGCCAGCATACCCATAAACTTTAACGCATTTTGAACAACTTTCATTTTGTACACAAGATGAAAATCAGTTTGTAAATAGAATAAATGAAGGCATGAACACAATGCCTCAAAACATATTTCTGGGTAGGATTTCAGCTCATGTTATTCAAGAATTTTCGAATTATCTGGGTGATTGGGCTTTGATTTTGTTATACCTCTCAAACTAAATGATTTCTGGGCGTATAAGGAGGTTGTGTGAAATCTTAGAATTTTTGGACAATGTTTTGTAATTTTTCTGATTTTTTCTCTATTTTTGCCTAATTTCTACTTTATTCCTACATTATTTTCTACGATATTTGCACAAAAATTACTACTTGAATCTGATGGTTTGGGGTGTATTTATAGGGGTTATATGCATGAATTAAGATGTAAAAATATGGATAAGTGTTGGGGTAAGTTTTGCCAAATATTAAGTTTAAATATTAAATCAAAATTATACTACATTATTATTATTATGAATGTTATTATTATTTCTATGATTTATATATATACATATATGTTTAAAAATAGGGGTGTTACAATCTCCCTTCCTTCAAGGAATCTGATCCCCTGATTC
Organism: Haberlea rhodopensis; assembly: GCA_907163345.1. Lineage (NCBI taxonomy): Eukaryota > Viridiplantae > Streptophyta > Magnoliopsida > Lamiales > Gesneriaceae > Haberlea > Haberlea rhodopensis. The sequence goes on along the minus strand of CAJQUN010000632.1, from coordinate 186,268 downwards.
CATTCTTGTCACAACATAAGGAATCCTCTTAGTAGTATGTACTTCGTTGTCCTGGCTCCCTTCGACATGAATTCTGTAGTTTACATATAGTGACTCTTCATCAAGTAGATCTTTTATCAACGATTTTCTAGAGATCTTCTTGTTGTTGTCAAGTCGAGAAAACTACACTCGTGGTTTTCAGTTTCTGATAAGCAGCATAGTCTACTCTGACTCTCTGAGTTGTGAATAACGATCCCTTTAGTATTTGGGTAAGAATGAAGAAGTAGGAGAGTAAGCCCATGGTCGACAGAAGAAATATATTTTATTCCACTACCCGGGAATGAAGGTAGGGCGTATGTATTCAAAAAAAACTACCAATATCAGCATCAAAAGTTTGATTGAAGTCCTAATTAATACTTGGCCAGATTTGAATTGACAAAGAAACTCGGCGGAGTAGCTTACGGCCGCAAAAAGTTCTCTAGCTGAAAAGATTGAGTGACTTCAAATGGAGGAAAAACTAGACTCAAGTCCAACCTCAAGTAACGATTATGCTGAGAGTTTTTCTCCGGTAGCTAAGTTAACCTCGGTTCGAGTTTCCCATCTCTTAAAACTCCTTGATTACAAGGTAGATATTACCGACATCTGTCATTTACGATTGTTCGCATCTTTGGTAACCAGTGTAGCAGCATCTGGTGGAGTCACTTCCTTTGTGTAGCAGTTTACGCGAGCTTAATCCATGCTCAGTATAATACCTTAATCATGTATATGTAGCTTGATTAAATCTGCCAGATTTTCTGGTTCATAGAATTTTACTGGGTAATTCTTATAGACGATGTCGGTGGTTACCTCAATTCTTATCGTTAAACTGATTTCTAGATGATATGTCAATTGTTCTGATAATTGAAAAAGAAAATGGTAGAACAAAGAATGTGTAGCTCTAGGATCAAACAAAATTTAGTCAACTTTTGAAAGTGAAGTAACGGTACTTTCAACCACAACGATCGCGTCAACTTCTTCATTTCCCATTAGGGCATAAACCATTGCTGGGATTCTAGGTTTTTGTGGCGGTGGTGTCTTCTGGGTCCTTTTTGGGCAATCCTGGTTATGGTGTTGTTCACTTCCACAGACCAGACATTTTCCGTTATTTCTCCAGCAGTTCTCTTCCTCGTGAGTGGGCATCTTGCAATAGCCACATTTCGATGCATTAATATTACCCAAGTCTCTTTGTGTTTCTGTCAAGTTGGTTCTCCAATCATTTCCTTTCCAAGATTTCTCTTTTTGTTGATTGTCTCTGTCAAATTTGGGTTATAGAGCCTCTTTTCCATCTGCTCTGTTTGGATCAATGATTTGATATCAGATTCAACTCGTAACGCTTGGTTGACCGCAGAAAGATAATTAGTGGATTCGATGGATAGTGTGGCCCAACGAATATCAAGATTTAAGCCCTAAATGAATTTCTTAGTTTTCTTTGGTTCATCATCCATATAATGTGGGGCATAGTGAATTAGTCGGTGGAATTCAGCCTCGTATTCAGCTACAATACGTCTTCCTTGTACCAAATCTATAAATTCTCGTTCATGGGTGTTCAGTATCACCTGCGTAACATACTTTTCCTCGAATGCATGTACAAAATTTGCCCATGTCCTCGGTGTTTGATTTCTTTGCCATTGGTGATCTATGACTCTCCACCAATGATGAGCTGCGTCTTCAAATTGATATGCAACAAAGCTGACCTTTTGTTCATCAGAATAGTTGAGAACAGTAAAAATTCTCTCAACTTTGAGCAATCATTCTTCTGCATGATGGGCAATATGGTTTCCGTAGAATTTAGGTGGGTGGAACCTCAGAAATCGTTCAAGTGCTCTATCTAATGGTTCTTCATTCTTAATGGCATTTCGTGGTGGATTTTGTTGACAAAATTGCATGAATTGGTAAAAAAATATCATCGTATTTATGTTGGGTATCTTGTGACACTGCTCTTCTTGTTCCTTGTTCCTTAAAGGGTGACGTAATTCTTCAGGAGAATTTTTCTCATTGCCATGATTTCTCGTGTGAGAGCTACCACCAAGCGACGATGGCATCCTTACACGTAACTATAATGTGTCAATTACCAGATTACATAAATAAAATACTAGTAGATTTTAACAAAATTGTATATCTCATTAAATCCTAGCTCGTGAATTATTTATTGATGACATCATCAAATTTATGTGAAAGTGGTGATTTAAAACATATTTCTTTTAAATATGGAGTTAATATTAATTATGCGTAATGCACAAAAATGAAATTAATTAACTAGAGTAAAGCTAAGTCACCATTCTCTGAAATAGTGGCAACTGCAGAAAAAAAAAGTTTGGTGATATACTATCAATCCTCATTGGTTGATCCGGGTTTACTCGATCTAAATGTCAACCATAATAGTCTCAATAGAGGAAACTTTCGAGCTCGGCCTATAATACATTGACTCTTTAGGTTACTAATAGTTGGTTGCTCTTTCTTACCAATGTGTTCTAAGCATTTATGTATGAGCACTAGAGAATATACCAGTCAACTTCATCAACATCTTACAACCCAAAGCTTAATATTCTTACGGAAGTTTATTATATTACCCAAAGATATTTCGGAATAGACTGGGAGAGCCTGGGCTCTGATACCACCTCTATGGGACCCGACTCGAGCACCTATTACTTTATCTCTTATCTGGTATCACATTCTCTTTGAACATTATGTACGAGAGTTTTAAACCTTATCGAAAATAGCGGAAGCTTTTAAAGTCCATCATTCATTTTACGGTAGCGGAAGCGTTTTTACAAACCAGTTAATAACAAAATACATCCCAGTACAAACTCCTTATAACGTCCGACACTTAATAAAAGAGAAAATATGCTAATAGTCCAGATAAGCCAACATTTCCATTTTTCCTAATTCCTCTCCGGTCCTGGCTTCGGTATTCCTGTATCTTGAACTCACAATAAATAATAAGGAAAACAAATGTTAAGTCTTTGGGGACTTAGAGCGGGGAAAACAATGACTTTCATATCTGTAATTATCAAACAGTGTAATGTTTCAATATGATATGTCATGTAACAAAGATCTTGCAATCAAATAATTGTCAATCATGAACAGTGACAATTTAGTATTTCAGAATGAATATTGTGGGCTAAAGAGGTGGCTCCCACCGGACAGTTCGGTGTAGCACTTTTCCCCACATATTTCGATAGGATCTGTACAATCATTCATTTACGAGCCAATGTGAACAATTCTCCGGACCGTAAAATGGTGCGCGTTGTTCAGATGAACCATGTACCCGGAATGTCATCCGTTGTTCATTGGACTCACTTTCTGGCCGCAGCCGCGTTGTCCAGTGGAATCAATATCCAGGGCTCAATTCAGTCATTCATTCATTCAGTCAAATGAGTCGTTCAATCAAAGGAATCGATAACATTCAAGATAATTAAACATGCAGATCAAGATGACCAATGGAACGATGTAATGTACAATATGATGACATATATGAACAGTGAAATAATGAATAACAATTTAATGTAAATTCCATGCCAATGGGCTAAGAAGAACTTGTAGTACATCTCGCCTCACTACTTGATATCTTACTGGGTTGGCCCGATCTTGAATCCAGTTATAAATTTATTTCCTATAAGCATAATATAAGTAGTGATTAGTGACCCAAATGCACGGTTGAACATTCTTAAACATCATTTTTGTACAAAACTTGTCCGCGTAATTTTGAATAAGACTTTAAAAATTCATAATAATTCAACCATAAGTTGAAACATCACAAAACTTTCCAGAAATGCCTATAATCATTCCACCAACGTTCGTCCGTCGAAAAACTGAACATCGGGGTGGCGCGTGTATCTCGAGCGCCACCGTGCCGGCGTGTGGCTGGGCTCCACCCGTTAGGCGAGGCTGAAATTTTCTGGGAGTGATAATATCATCAAGATCTACAATTTTTGTGTAGAAACAATTTTGAAATTCTCAACCGATTTTGCAGAATCTGATTTTTTTGAAATGATTAACTTGGTGTTTTGGTCGTCGAAAATCCGTACGTACGGCAACGTTTTGGCCAATCGGTCGACATACCCATAAGCTTTAACACATTTTGAATAACTTTCTTACACAAGACCAAAACTAGTTTGTAAATAGAAGAAATAAAGGCATGAGCACACTACCTCAAAAATAGATTTTTCATCTCATGTTCTTCACGGATTTTCTATTTTGTTGGGTGATTTGGCTTCGATTTTGTTACACCTCTCAAATTAAATGATTTCTGGGCATATAAGGGAGATTGCGTGAAAATCTTAGAAGTTTTTGACAAGATTTGGTAATTTTTCTGATTTTTTGCTCTATTTTTGCCTAATTTTTACTCTATTCCTACATTATTTTCTACCCTATTTGCACGGAAATTACTACTTGAATATGATGGTTTTGGGTGTATTTATAGGGGTTGTCTGCATGAATTAGGGCGTTAAAATATGGACAAGTATTGGAGTGAGTTTTACCAAATATTAAGTTTTAAAATAAAATCAAAATGATAATACATTATTATTATTATTATTGTTATTATTATTATTATTATTATTATTTCTATGATTTATATATATATATATATATAAATATATATATATTTTAAAAATAGGGGTGTTACATGCCTGATCTTTGAAACCTAGAGTTGATATATTAGGTTTGCTTAAAATAGTAGCTAATAACATTTCAAAACATCACTATAAATAAAATCCATCCCTTTATGCAATTTATGCTAAAAATTGAAATCCACATATCGCTAACTTATTTTGTCCAATTGTTGGTTGGAAGTAACAACAACTATGCATCTAATATCAATGGATTGAGCTAGACTACAAGAACTAAAAATGGTTCAAGTTGGGTAGTATACATGCAACATCATTCTCTAAAAGTTTTTTCGATCAGAAGATTTTCCTTAATCCCTTCGAACTCTATATATTTGTATATAACTTCGAACCATGTCTTTTTCGTCGTTCATTTGCTCTTTTGAAAGGATTGAAATCCACAAATTCCGTTCAATGAACATGTTCATCGCTAGGCCTACATCGTACATGATCAAACCAACATAAACGACTTTCTTGCATCTTTTCAGCTATACAAGTCACATCCACTTCACCTCTAATGTCTTCGTTTCTTATTTATATTTTATGGTCTTACCATACATCTAAAGAGCATACACATATCTACTATACTTATCTTTTGGACATGCAATATTGCAAGCCTACTGACAGTTTCAATGTTTATATTTAATAAGTATAAATTACTTGAAATATTATCTCGGTAAAACAAATTGTTAAGACTCAAACTCAAATATATCAGTGATTAAGGACAACAAAGCATTGTCTTAGTGTTTATCATATGTTTTTCATTGCATTGGGTTCGATTCCTCATCTCTTCGATGAATAATTATTTTTTTAAAAGGAAATATCATTTCTTACTCTAATAGAGTTTTTTTTTTTTTTTAAACCTCAAAAGCTAATACTTTATTCAACCACCAAAATATTGTCAAGAGTTAAGACAGGTTGAATACAAATACTGTACACCACATTTCTACCAAAAGTAATTACATTAGTTGCCAATCTGTACAGCCCCATTAGCAGTGCGCAGACAGTGCTTGAACTGGACAGAAAGAAAACGATGCGCTAGAAGGTAAATGCGATCAATAAGTGGCTTTTCGGGAGCCCTTGGAAATGGTGTATATATGGCCTGGATAACATTCAAAGCATCAGATTCAAATATCAAAGAAGTAGCAGAGCAATTCCAAGCCACATAGCAGCCCTCGAGAATAGCATAAGTCTCAGCCAAGCGAGGATCAAACGACCCCTGGAACATATATCCCCTCGCAAAGACCACCACCCCATTATGATCTCTGCCAACTATTTCAACCCCAAAAAAGTCCAACGAAGGTCGAACGACTGCATCAACATTACGTCCAGGGAAGTGCGGGTTACAAATCAAATATTTCATACCACAAGCGGTTCGCACCATCCAAAATATATTGGGCAGAAAACAACATGCCATCAAAAATCCACTTGTTTCTAGCTAACTAACGACACCATGAGACTAAAGAAAATAAACAAAGATCATCAGTGTTACCTTTGTCCACAACCCATGCTAGTAAATCCGAGAATTGCCTCCCACGAAATGGTTCTAACAATGGCCACAAAGAAGTTAATTGCCATACCTCCTGAGCCTTCTGACAAAGCCAATGAATGTGATAAGCATCTTCCGCCTCTTGCTTACATATCATGCATGATGGATCAACCGCTACACCCCGAGCTCCCAGATGAAAACTTGTCGGGAGAGCTTGATAGATCACTTTCCAAACATGAATCTTCACTTTGCTTGGTATTTTTGAGTTCCATAGTTTTTTAAGGAAATTAGGCCCTGCATTATGGCTGCTACTCTCTGCCCGATCAAAAACCATCGCCAATTTGTACCCAGACTTCACCGAAGATAATAGAATGTTGGTACGACTCGATCACAATCCCCTATTAAAATAAGAAATAAACCAAGAAACCATCGAAAACAAATGAATAAAAAATTTCTTTATTGATTATCGATATATTACCCCCGCAACCTTTTTTTTTATAAATATTTACTCATCAAGATTTTTACTATCAAACTGTGGATTCACATGTTCCGCACCAACTATATAATAAACCAATAATTAAAACTTATTTGCCTACGGTTTTGATCATAATAATTTGTTCTTTTTGGAATTTGGAAATATTTATGAAAATAAAGTTCAGAAAATTCATATTTCAAAGTCGATATTCTTCACATGAATATTATCCATGACATATCAATAAACTCATTTACATTCTTATCCAAATTGAATTTCTATTATCAACGATTTTCTTACTAAATGAATTTTAATTTCAAAATTCGGATTATCTTTAAAAAAAATACATTTTTTGTTGTTACAATGGATAAAATTTGATAAATAAGAGGTGCATAGTTAAAAATAATGGTTAATCTCACATTTCTCGATGCACGAAAATGATGGCGTGTTGTTTATATAGTTGTCTATTCTTATCGGAAAGCAAGGTCTAGGAATCTATGGCTTGGAACACCCCCAAAGCCGCCACCATCCTCGATCATTGTCGCGTTGCACCACCCTCCATCGCCGACTCGAAGACTGAGCAACGCCTTGCCCTCTCATTCTTCGACATGCCGTGGCTGCACTTCCATCCGATCCATCGTGTTCTCTTGTACCAATTTCCATGTTCCAAGGCTCATTTCCTACAAACGATAGTTCCAAATCTTAAAAACTCACTCTCAAGAACTCTCAAGCATTATCTTCCGCTTGCAGGAAATTTGTTGTATCCACTAAACTCAGGCATACCGGAGTTCTGCTACTTTCCCGGCGACTCGGTTTCTGTCACAATAGCCGAGTCGAGTCAAGCTTCTGATATCAATTATCTGACAGGAAATGAATTCAGGGATGCTAGCGAGTTCTACCCTTTTGTCCCTGATTTGCCAGAACCCAGAATTGATTCGGAATCAGGCTTCAAAATAATACCTCTTTTAGCCTTCCAGATAACACTATTTCCAGATTCTGGAATCTGCATCGGGATAAGCAATTATCATGTCATAGGAGATGCGAGTTCAACTGCGGGATTCATCAGATTTTGGAGCTCAGTAGCTAGGCTCGGGGGAGATGATGAACTATTGGATCAAAATTATTCATTTCCATTTTTTGACAGATCTGTGATTAAAGATCCATCTGGGATTGCTAACATTTTCTGGAATCAAATGAAAGCTTTCAACAATACATCTCACCGTGCAAACCCCTGCATTAACAAAGTTAGAGCAACCTACATTCTACACAAGGATGACATACAAAAACTCAAGAATTTGGCGCTGTCTAAGAATCCATATTTACTCCACTTATCCTCGTATACTGTAACGACAGCTTATGTCTGGACTTGCTTTGTAAAAGTAGCAGTAAAAACTGGTGAAAAAGTCGATCCCAACGAGACGGAATACTTCATTTTCGCGGCGGATGCAAGGCCAAGGCTGAATCCCCAGCTGCCCGTGAACTATTTCGGAAACTGCCTAGCCTTTGTGAAGACGGAATCAACGCACCAACAGTTGAAAGGAAATGATGGGTTTATTACAGCAGTCAAGTTGATAGGAGATGTTATCAGTAAAAAAGTGAGCAATAGTGATGAAATCTTAAGGGGCGCGGAGTCTTGGATGACGGAACTCGGGCCGCTGATCGAAAAGCGGATATTCGGGGTCGCGGGGGTCGCCGAAATTTGATGCTTACGATGCTGATTTCGGGTGGGGAAAACCGAAGAAGTTCGAATCCGTGTCGATTGATGCGGATAGATCCATGTCTCTTTGCAAATCCAGGGAATTTGAAGGAGGTTTAGAGATTGGTTTATCACTGATTAAGGATAAAATGGATGCTTTTGCAACTATATTCTCAGATGGATTGAAGATATAATGACATAAAATTTGCATTCTGGTTCGATCATCTGCTAATTTTCTTGTTGATCATGGTGCATATGTTTGGCACGTGCGGAAAGATCCATTGGAATAATGTATTGGATGCAATTCAATGGTAATAATTTGAAAATTTCAAGATTTATTTTCAGTAGATTATTGAATGTTTGAACAAGCTCTTTGAAGTAAAAGATAGAGCTAGTCGGTAAGGGCGGCTCAAGCATTTTCGAGGCCTTGCACAAATTATAAAAATAAAGCGTTTATTTACTGAAAAAATAAAAAAATGAAGTTAATATTTAATTAAAAACTCACTTCTTACCTCTTTATATGCAAAATTACTTATGAAACTTTTGTATTCAAGTTTAGACAATAACTATTTTCGATTCATAGAACTGGTAACCTATTTTTAATGGATCTTGAGATATAGTTGTTCGTAAATAATTTTTTTATAATCTTTAATTTTGAAAAACATCATTTTGCAGATGCAACTATGAATTGTGTTCATGAATTTCTTGTATGGAAAAAAATCAGCTCATTTTTTTTTCAAAATTGTAATAAGAATCTTGTGCAAACATTAGATTTCGGATATGTGATATTGAAAAGAAGTTGAGATAATAATAATGATTAGAAAGAAGCAAATGGTTGAGAAAAACTGTAAAACCTGAGAATTTAACCCGAGATTTGATGTCATCAAATCTATTTAAGGTACCTTATTCATATTAAAACTCTAATTGTTAATTAGATAATTAAGTATTTTAGTAAGTTTAAAACTCTAATTAAATAAATGGATAATTAAGAATTTGAGTAGGTTTAAAACTCAAATAAATTGATTTAAGAGTTCTTGTAGGGATAAACTTTGATTAATAAATCTTTATTAATCTTTAAGAGTTGGCCATCAAGCCAAAACTCATTAAAGATTGCACCTCAGGTTTCGAATTAACCAAACCAAATCTGTTGCCAATTACAATACAAATTGTCGAAACTTGCATCCTAAATTCTGCATCACATACGTTGGATCTTCAGCCAATAAAATTCTCTTCCATTCAGCATCCCATAGACAAAATCCAGCAAGCAAAATTCCAAAGTTATTCAGCACAAATCTTCGAAAATCAGTGCATGATTTTCGATAAGCTTGGGCAAGAACTTCACCAAATTAAACCTAGTAATTTCGATTCTTCCCACCTCTCCAGCAGCAACTATGATCGATATGAATCTGAGATGCACCATATCAAATCTGATCAGATTCTAATCCCCCACAATTCTGAATGTTGCACCTCTAAAACTCATTGAGTTTTGTCCCAATCTCTAGCTATAAATAGTGCAACCTTTGGCAGCACTTTCACATCAAAAGCCATCCCCTTCTCAGTCTTTAAAATCGAGAATAAATCTCTCCTGAGCAGTAGGCTTCTGCGTCTCAATTCCAGCATCTGTTTCGAGAGTCTGGTTGCTATCAAACCATTCGAAAAAGCTGTCAAAACTCCTTCCTTTTTCCAGCAAGCTTTTGAGAACCAAGCCTACTATATCTTAACCAATCTTCATCATCCTTTTTGCCTTCGATTCCAGCCAAGAAGAGAACCTTCGAACTCCGCTTGTCTGCCAAATTTTCGAAGGTACAGATTCACAACTAAGCCACCAAAGTTCAGTATTATATTCTGTCCAAAATCCCTTCCAAATTATCAGCAAGATTGTGAACTATAACTGAGTGGTTTGGCAAGCGTCTGCCATGTACTCCATCGTTTAAGCTCCTTGATTCGGTTGGATAATTACCGAAAGCCAACCAAGTGTCGAATCCAATCTTGTTCATTGAAGAATCTGTCCGAGAGGTAGCGTTCGGATTTCGTTTAATCCAGGAGGATTTGAATCCATACCTTTGATCGATCCAGCACGTATACCATCACGGTAAGTGGGCTTTTGTTATATATATTCGTTTCGTTTTCTAAAAATCATATAGTGTGTTTTAAATTCCCAATCGATATGTATTATGTTGAAATTATGAAAGTATATTTTGTAAGCACGTTAAACTCGAAATCTAATTGGATTTGGATCCCCATGACCCTGATGCGGTGGGATGTAACCGCTAAAAGAACCTTATACGGTGGTAATCCGTTGTTTCTGGATTATCCAGACCCTTTATTCGTGGGTTAGCCGATGTTATGACCTCATCTCTAGGAGGGTTAAGTCTAGAGACTGATATCAGTACCAAGAAGAGAGTAGAATGCTTTACTGTGCTTAAGTATATGAAAATTATGAAACGATATGTTATGTAATGGCTCGTAGGGGCAAATCAAGTATGTTAAGATACATTCGTATCGGTTTATGCAAGTTTTATGATCCAAGTTTATGAAAATTATATATATGTATGATATCGATTGTCCCCCACTTGCTGAGTGTTTTCCAAAACACTCAACCCCTTACTCTACATGCCCAGATAAAGCCGAAGAAGAATTAGAGCAAGAAGAAGAGCACCAATTTTGGGGTTGGTGAAATCAAGTCCGCTGCGTAGATCAAGACCTTTTATGTTTTCAAGTTTTTCAGTTTTAAGACAATTTTATTTATTCAGTTGTTAAGTTTTTAATTTCGCATTTCGTTATTCATTGTAAAGACAATGGGTTTTTATTTTTATGGAAAAAGACTGGCTTTTCAGTAGTTATGATATTATGAGGCTTATTGATTTCAAGTTGTTTATGGAAATCAATGCCGGTGTTAGTGACCCTGGTCTCGGGGCGTGACAAAAACGATTGTTCTTGTTAAGAGAAAGAACTTATTTTTATTAATATGGATTATTAACTAGCATAAATATATGGATGTGCTTTTTGTTTTGTTGAGATTATCTACTAATTTAAAAAGAATTGCAAAAAACTTTATACAGAATTAACTAGTGTATGATTTGATGTGAATAGCAAAAATTAGGGTCTAAACAAATTTTATTTTTTTATATATATATTATGTATCATTTTTAGAAAGTAATCCATTAATAATTAGGTTATCGACAAAAAAATTTAATAAAATCTCTCCAGTCAGAAGTTATTTTGGAAAAAATAGTCATATATTAATGTCTATAATTAATAAAACCAAGTAATTGGAGACCTTGATGGAATTTGGGCCTAAAGCAAATACTTCGATTGCTTTAAGAAAGTGCATTATTGATAAAGCTTAAGGAAACCCCTGAAACTGTTGGCAATGGTTGAGGGAGTTGGGAATTGACCAAGTCAGGGTCCATTACAAATTGTAATATGGTTAAGGTTCAAAGGATGAGACATGGACAGAAACAAACTTGGGTTGAATCAGCGGGACATACAAAAGATTATATCAAAGAGATTGAAAGAATCTGGGATGGTTATTGGACAAGGAATATGATTGACCGAGTCAAGACCACTACTTTCATCAACTAACCCACGTTGAAGATAATGCACGAAGGTGGTTGAGGAGTTATCCGAAGGAAAGGAAATAAAATTATTGGCAGAGGTATGGAAGGAGACTCTCGAACAATAATTCACAAACAACAATACTAAAATTCTCTCAAGCTTCTTTTCTTAGATACTCATAGTGTACTTTTAGAATCGTTTAGCTATATTTTCGATTTCAAATTTGTAAATAATGTTTAGCTTGATTCTCAATGACATAATTATGTATTCATGTTCATTGATGATTTTTCGTCTAATTATGTACAAATCATTTAGTATAATTCCTTTATTTTCTTGTGTTCATCGAGGAGGTCATAACTGACGATTATATCGAGGCTTCACATTGTTTGATTTAGAAGTTAGATTTTTCACTTTTGGCTTGAGTGTCTGGCACGCCCACAATACAAATTCACTCCAAGCAAATTGAAATGCCCAGTGGGACCATGTCGATGAGAACCAGAGGAAATGATAGGAAGGAAAAATCAACCATCAGGAGGACCACATCAGCCCGAGGACCATGAAGAATCTAGCGGGGGATCTGTGAGTAAGATGGTGGATCAATTCGAAAAAGAAGGCTGCAAGGATGAAAAGTTAACCAATCTTCAGATGACGCGTCTAAAATGCATAAGGCGTTTACTAATTTGGAGTTTGCTAATAAACTGGAGGAGATCTCTGTAATGATGGTCTATACATCAAATTGTGTTAAAGATTTGGTCCAATCTGTGCAAGCTAGCAGATAATCTACATATGGATCAGAAAAGCAAGCCAAAGGAGTGGACCATTTTTCAAGAATTTCACAGGCTAGCGAACCTCGCCGCTCGGAACCATCCCCAAATGGTCAAAATATGTCTAAGGAGAAGTATGCTCCCCCTCACCGAAGAAGGGAGGATTCATGTGTTAGAAATCCAGGTCGTAAAAATGGAAAACAAGCGATGAACCAGGTTTCTCCGTGACTAATCCCTACATGTAATCGTGGATGTATGACGATACAGGGGGACGAGGATCGTCATGTATAAACTGAGGAGACAACACTCGAGGGGCGTCGTAACCACATCCTCTAAGGCTATCTCAAAGCACTTACGGTTGGATAGGTGAAGGGAATCCTCATACACGAAATATTAGCTTTAAGGTTGGATAGGTCAAAATTTCCGTGGATTGTGCCACTGGTACGTTAATATTACCTGACAGGTTCAAAGGGAAGCTTTGAGTTTGACACCAAAATAGAGAATGATGGAGTATTTGGGGACTCTGATGGGAAGGATAAAAACCACGTATATCCTAAACATTACTAGCCCCTCAACCAAGATTCTGTTGGGATATGCCCTAAGACAACTCATTAAATGATTGTTTATGACATACAATGTATTATGGTTTTATTAATGGCAATTCATTATTATATATTATTCGAGTATCTGTGTAATATGGATTAATATATAAGTTAGTGTCCTTAGAATAATATTGTATTGTTTTTAAAGATTGTCCCTAGTCAAATATTATCATGAATCGGGATAATGATAATGCATTGAGACTAGTATGTTTTGATTGATGAATTGTTCATAGATATGAGATATCAAATCAACACATGGGCACATGTTAGAGAACACTGTACTTGACAGACCCACCGTGAGAATGTTACATGGATAGTTATATGAGTGTCATAAGCAATTCTCATAGTGATAATAGTATATGTGATCCTTACAACTTGAGATTATCTGAGATCCCAACATAAGGAGTTATGTATCTTGATATTGTCAAACGTTACCTGTAACATGCTAAATTATAAAGACAATTATTGGATATACTACGAATTATGTAGATGGATGTTGATTGATCAAGATAGGATTTGTCCCTCCTATATAACAGGAGAAGTGTTTGGGCCCTTGATCAAGTGAGACTAAAATGCATGGCCATGCTCGAATGAGTCTATATGTGATATCGAGCTTATTCGTTTATTCTAGTTCTACTTGTGGATCAAGAAATAGAAGATTGAATATACGAGTATGACTATTCCATGACTCGTGTTCAATCTAAACACATTGGACAAAGGGATTAAGTTGCATGGTTAATATTATCACAGTCCATAGGTTATGTCGAGTCAATGACATTCTTGTAATTTGGGTAGCCTTGATGTGTTGCTAGATACCGCTCATTGCTTGTGACATAAAATTAGATTTTATGTCACTGCCAACATTGCAAGATCCTATCGGGTCGCACAAAAGATTAAATCGATAAACGGAGATAAAATTCATTGGATGAATTAATTAATTAAGAAGAGTCTTAATTACAAATATTATATATATGGATTTAATTAAGATGTTGGGTTTGGGCCAATGAGGCTTTTTAAAAGCCTTTAATTAAATCTAATATTAGATATAATAAGCTAACAAGGGTTTGAGATGATTAAGTGTAGTAGCCACCGAAAAAGGCATTCGGCCGCCCCTCTCATCCGAGAACCATCGGCAACTGCCGCCGCCTTGGTTGATCATCCGACCGCCGTTTATCGGTTATGAACCATGCGTGTCTTTGTTTCGGTTGAAGAACAAGTCTAGCAACTTGTTCTTTAACGCCCCTTTCGATTTGATCGTGTGGATACCGTAGAGACAAAGGTGCAAATCTTAGTTCGTGACTCGTGGTGTTGCAAAGAGGAATCTGCTTGAAACACGCTACAAGGGTATGATTCTATTCAATCTCGATACGATTACTTTGTATAGGTCCTTGGTAGGAATCCAGTTTTATTTTCCGTAGTGTATTGTTTGATCAGATTCCTAACAGTGGTATCAGAGCTGTGTACAAAGCTCATATCGGGAATATGTGATTAATTGTTTAATCATGTTTTGAATCTCTTGCATGCTTTGAAACTGTATGATTCATATATGATATGTGCTAATCGATTTTGTGGAAATCATCTCAATATTATATGTGATATAATTGACGGATTGATGTATACGATAATACGTGCGCAAAACCGAGCCTTGACTCGTGTATGGTTCGGACCATAGCATATCTACGGCTTACAAGCCAATTTTGGCTCGTGCACCGCCTAGCTAGGGTTCACGGGTTCATGCAAGGTGGCGGCTGCAACCACATGGGCTAGGGTTTCGAACCCTTGGCTCCATAGGCTCTCGGCCGCCGCACGCAAATGGGCTAGGGCTAGGGTTTCGAACCCTTGGCCCCATTGGCTCTCGGCCGCCGTCGCATGTGGGCTAGGGTTTTCGAACCCTAGGCTCGTGCATGGTTGGGCCGTGTGTCATGCTAGGGTTTTTCAAACCCTTGGTCCGTGACAAGATTGCAATCGTGGGGTGGCTAGGGTTAGCAAGTCCATGGCTTGAGACGTGCCGAGTCACCGTGGTATATGATGCCCCGAGCGTACGATAATTTTCCAAAATTTTATTTTACAGTTTTTAATTAGAATTAAATTTTAAAATGTTTAGAATTTAATTCATTAATTGTTATAGCATGTTTTATGTGTTATTTGAGCATGGTGCTTGGTTATAGCTCTATGACCTATTAGATAGGATTTTGTGAATGTTTGTAATTTATTACGGCCTGCGTGTCGTGCCTTCTCTATTTTTCCTAAATGATATGTTCCCCTCGAATGTAACTCGAGGAATTCTCTATCTCATGTAATTTTTATATAGTATAGTTTATTTTATTGATGGAGATCAATGAAGATGGACCAAGGTGTCGGGATAAGGAGGCCATTCACAAAAGGGAGCCAAAGAGGTGCTTGGAGAAGTTACCTTAGGTTGACCTTTTAGGATTTTCTCATTGGCTTGAGAAAATCTTTAGTAGGGGCTATAACCATGTCACGTTTTATTTAAGTTAATGTATGTGATACATGTTTATCTTATGATGTTTATATTGATTATTGTTATACATATATGTAGATATGTATATGCGTATATGTACCAGACATATTTATAATTATCAATAAAATCATGAGATCAATAAATCCCTATAATAATATTAAGTTTTAGATGCCTTCCAAAATTAAAAGTACTCGTCAAGACTTCGATTGAACATGTGTGGGTTTACCAAAGCAAAGCACCGTGACAATCTTGGTAAGGCGCGAAAGGATAAAAGTGATATCCGTTTTACTTTATATTGGGTCTGACTTAACTAGGTTATCTCAATAGGATTGGACACCTAGAGGCATGGGGTTGGATAATAATTCATTAGATGAATTTGAACAAAGTGTTGTTCGTCCAACCATCCAAGAATTACATGTGATGTAATTGACAAAGTGTTGTCTACCTAAATAACCGAGTCTTGGGTGATTAGCCAAAGCTAACTCAGGATTAGGTGAAATATGGATCTTGGCCCACTAAGGTTTCGAGGGTTGATAATTTTAAACAAAATAGTGGGAGTGTCATTTAATATAAGACCTTATTAAATAATTAAAATCATAAACTTATTTTGCATATTTATATTGTAGATATCAATGGCATCAAACAACGTAACTAGCACAATGTCATTACGATCGGTCCTTGAGAAGGACAAACTGAATGTGACTAATTTCCTAGACTGGTATAGGAATTTGAGGATTGTCCTCAAACAAGAGAGAAAACAATATGTCCTAGAGGAAACCTTACCTGCTGAGGAACCTCCCGTGACGGCCGCTAAAGCCGATAAGGATGCTTACAAGAAGCATCGAAATGACGCACTTGATGTTGGTTGTCTTATGCTTGCCACCATGAACTCTGAGCTTCAGAAGCAACATGAGGAAATGGAGGTGTTCGATATGATCGAGCACTTAAAGCAACTCTACCAGCAACAAACGATCATATGCATTTTTTTTAAAAAAAAAAGTTGTTTCTATATAAATAGTATTATATTTCTTCAGTTTATCATCACGTCGTGCAATCTCAAGTTCTAAGCTTTTTTGAGCAATTTAATTACATTTTTCAATCTCATTTTCTTATCAATTTTAATCTCAAATTGTAATCAACAATGTACAAGTTCGTCTCAAAATTTGGCAACACAAGGCACAAGCTATCAAACTCAACATAGTTGGTAATTTTTTTTTTTTGTTGCATTTGTTAAGTATTATATGTTAAGATCGGAGTATTGTTTAGAAAGGGGGGAGTTGAATAAACACTAGACTCAATTTATCGATTCTTCTAAATACATCACTGTTAAGTACTGCGGTAGGATCTCAATTGATAGCAAGTCAGCAGGCACTAAAAATAGTGCGGAAGATGTCTACTGGACTTGTGAGATTAGAACTGACCGGTAAATATTAAGAAACAGAAAGATGGAGTACTGAAAGTAAATAACACAATATATGTTCTGGAAGTTCGAAGCACAACGCTTCTACGTCTTACATTCTT
This sequence comes from Haberlea rhodopensis, assembly GCA_907163345.1. Classification (NCBI taxonomy): domain Eukaryota; kingdom Viridiplantae; phylum Streptophyta; class Magnoliopsida; order Lamiales; family Gesneriaceae; genus Haberlea; species Haberlea rhodopensis. The sequence goes on along the minus strand of CAJQUN010000632.1, from coordinate 169,059 downwards.
CCTTTGCAGGAAGGTTACAGTAGAAGACTTTGGTTTACACTTTTCATTATACAACCTTCTTAGCACCCGCACAGATTTTCCTAAACTCCTAGCAATACAACAATCACAGTTGTTTACAATGTGTTTTTACAACACTCACCCAGAATGTAAAACTAATGATCTTCAAGTGTTCTTTGAGCAGCAGGCTTAGTAGACTTTGATCTTCAAGATCACAATAATGTTTTTTTTGTGCTGCTCTGCAAAACTTCAGAATATTGCAATATGTGTTTTGAAAGTTTTGCTTGCATTCGAAGGAAGTTGATTTTGGATTTCTGAGAGTTGAGCAAAGGTCTTCTTCATTCTTTTCTTCGACGTATTTGTAGACGTATATGTCTAACGACAACTATTATTCAAATGAAAAGAACCGCGTGAAATCAGCTTCCTGATTTTCTTCCAAATCCTTTTTGTCTTCTTTCCAATTTCGTTAATGAACGGCTAGTTTAATCTGACGCGTTTGGTGGCGTTGATGTAGCAGTGCGGTGCTCTGTTTTACGTTTGTCAGAGTGAGTTTGTACTTTTTTGTTCTGTTGTCTTATACGTCTGCTGGCTTCTCCTTGACTGTATGTCTGCTGGACAAACGATCAACTGATGTCTTTTTCATCGTCTGCTGGATAGTCATTAGTTACTTAGTCTGTTGGACCAAGGTATTAACGTTTTCTTAAACGTCTGTTGGTGTCTCCTACGGATTTGTACATTGGACTGAGACAGTCTTGTACCAGTAGACGTTCATTCTCTTTATCCGGTAGATGGTAACTCTTAGTCTTTTGACCCGATAGACGATATCTTTTACTCTTTGCATCCGGTAAATAATATCTTCTACTCTTTGTACCAAGTAGACATTTGTAGAGTCAATCACCGTTCTTTTTCATCAGTAAGCTTCTTTGATGTAGTAGATGCTTCAAGCAGTTGACGTTTGTTATCACCAAAACTTAGAAATATTTTCCCAACAATTTTCCTCTTTTTGATGATGACAAAACTTAGTAGTGGAGACTCTGGTTTTAACGTGGAACAGCAAATACATGTTAAGACTTAAAACGTAACAGTGGAGAGCAACACAATATGTTAGATAAATAAGCAGATTACAAGTAGTAATCAAGCTGAACATTTAAAAGAGAATATCATTTTTATATATAATGATTTCTTCTTACAACTTACAATCCTTACAACATGTGATATCCCCGAAATAATTAATTGCAATTATGGCATTAATTATGTTTATGTGATATTATGGCGATAATTAGATTATGTGTTGGGACTAATTATCTTGGTAAAATGCTTGTCACATGGTAGGCGTGACCTGGTAGAGCATTTCCGGGTACATGTTGTACATGTTGGGATTTGGGTGTTATAATGGTTTAAATGATATGGGTTGTGTCTTTTTGGTAATGCATGATTTTAATAGGGATCTTATTGCATTGTGGTAAAATACTTTTAAAATATCATGTTGAGGTATATTACATACCATGCTTGTGTCTTGGAATACAATTAAAACCCCATATCATGGCTTGAGAGCCACTTGCATGCTTTACATCACATCACCCCCCTCTCCATCAACTTTTTGGTCCCTAAACCCCATCCACTCATCCAGAAGCTGCCATTTTCGTTTTTGAAACTAGAGAGGAGGAGAAAGCTTGAAAAAAAGGAGTCTTTGGTGTTTTCTTGCTTGAAACTTGGAGCTCAAGTGGTAAGCTTCCACTATGGTAGAGTCTTATTGAGTTTGGTTGGGTTATAACTTGTTTTCGGGGTTAAAAAGGGGTAGATCTTGGTCCAACATCTTGTTTATGTTTGGGGGTTGTATTTTAAAGTTGTGTTGTGGTTATATGTTGAGCATGGTAGTTGTTCTTGGTTGTACATAAGTGTAGGTGTTGTTGGAAGCTCATACATGGAAGTTTCTCGCAGAAACAGGGCTTCTCGATCGATCGGAAAATGGGCCCGATCGATCGAGCAAGGCAGAGCCTGAACAAGGCGTGAAATGAGCTTACCGATCGATCGGTCATTTTTCCCGATCGATCGGTGTGACGTCTCGATCGATCGGTAAAATGGCTCGATCGATCGGTGGAGGCAGTACTTGGATGCCTATTTTTCTGAACTTGGCGATCGATCGGGGCTTAGAGGGCGATCGATCGCAGGGCTAAAATGTGGATTTTGAGATTTTGTTTTAAATGATGTTATTTTTGGTAATGGTTCACTTTTTGGCTTCTAATATGGATTCATGTGATTGTGTAGAACCATCCCAGGTAGCCACACATCAAAGGAGATAAAGTTCCACGACATCTCCACTTTTGGAACTAAGGTACGTAGTGAGACGTACGAGCATCGGACGGTAAAACGTATTTATTACGCTTTGAATTGGCTATGCATTATGGTTGCACATGTGGTCTTATTTATGCATTATGGTTGCATATATTGTTGGAACATGCATTATGGTTGCATGAAATTGTGAGTCGAGGTTATATCACAGTGATGAAGAGTACTTGCCGCCTTCATGTCGAGGCGATGATAGAATACTTGCCACTGTCATATTTAGCGATGAAGAATATTTGCCGCAAGCATGTCGAAGCGAAGGATCATGCCGCTGTCATGTTGATGCGAGGGATATTATACCGCTAATATGTCGAAGTGAGGGGTATTAATACCGCTGTCATGTAACGCGAGGGGTATTATGCCACTGATATAATAAGACTGGGATTGGCCATTGGTATACATGGAACGGATGCATGTCATGACATATATTATTGATGTTATAATCAATTAATTGTGATTAGGGTACAGGGACAACCAAGGGAGCTTTTATATGTGTTAAGTACAGGAAGTGATTTGCATTTTGGTTTATGCATTGAATTATGATCATATTATTGTGAATATGATTTTTATACATGCTCATGGTTTGGGGTTGTTCCTGTAGGTACTTTTGGGCGGACGGGCTAAGGCGGGTTGATGCAGTGAGCCAGTGAGGAGTGCTTTTGGATAGCAGGCTAAATTTTTGTATAGTCTCTACTCTAGGAGTAGTGTAAAACTATAGGATTAGCATTCATTGGTTGAGAATGTAACTAATCCCTTTTGGAACTTCATTTTGGCACTGTAATTTAATAGCTCAGGGCATCAACACAACCTTTATACTCTGTTATGCATGGAAATTTTATTTACGCCTTTAATCCGCACTTAAGGAACTAGGGTCCTTACATTAGTGGTATCAGAGCAGTGGTTAGAGAACCCGGGAACGAGTGAAGGGTAGCCTTAGTATGGTTGGCTAGGTGTTTACATTTGGGGCATGTTTATGCATGTGGTACATATTTATGTATACAATTGACATACTAACATGCTTGTCATTCATATTGTCTAACGGTTTAGCATATATATATTGTTTGGAATTGTTGTTAACCTTTGTGTTACAGCATGGCAGCTATAAATGCGGGAAACCTCAACGAGGAGGTGGGTGATATTGGGAGCTTGAATGCTAGCATCGGGCAGGCAAATCCGTTACCCCCACCTGCTGTGGGCATGGAACCGGTTGCTCAATTACTGTTACCAGGGGAGCTTAGCCTGACACAATTCCTGACCTTCCACCCACCCATGTTTGAAGGAACAGAGACAGGAGAAGAGGCCGAAGAGTGGCTGGAGAGACTAGAACAGATTTTTGTATCTGCGCCGTGTGCAAGGACGGCTTGGTTAAGACTGGCAGAATTCCAACTGGCGAAGAAGTCTTCCATGTGGTGGAAGACGACTGTAATGGAATTAAGGGCACAAGGCATGGAAATCGACTGGACTTTATTTCGGACTCGGTTTCTAAACCGATACTTCTCTGCCGCGGCTAGGCAAACTAAGGAGGATGAATTTACAAATCTGAAGCAAGGGAACTTGACAGTTTCGGACTACGTCATGCACTACTCATCCTTATTGAGGTATGTTCCACACATTGCTACAAATGGGCATGCCAAGATGAGGCACTTTTTAAAGGGGCTGCGACCGGAGTTATTTGATCGGGTCATTTCTAACAACCCGACATCCTTTGATGAGGCACTGGTTAGAGCGGAGTTAGCGGAGATAGGGGTGAGTGCTTATCCTGAGGCCATACCCTCACCAGCTCCATCACAAAGATCAACATCTGAAAATCTGAGGCCCCGAGGAGGATCTTTTAAGTCACGGGGGACTTCTTCTTCTACTCGGTTTGGCGGAAGGAGGCCGGAGGGCCGGAAGCAAGGGGATCGGAGGAGTGGTACATCTACTTATGGGGGACCGACTCAAGCTAGTAGAGCTGGAGATGTCAAGTGCCACTTTTGTGGAGGGCCACACTTGATGCGAGATTGTTCTGCGTGCTACATTTGTGGCAAGTCGGGCCACATTGCTCGGCGTTGCCCCAACCGGGAAGGACAGACGGATCTCAGGGAAGGTTGAGGGAGGTTTACTAGTGGTACAGTGCAGCAGAGGCCACCGATGGTGCCTCGTCAGATGGGAGGACAGGCGATGGGGCCACCTCAGGGACAGGTCTATGCATTGACCAGGGAGCAGGCCGATGCAGCTCCAGAGGAGGTTATAGCTGGTACGTGCCTACTATTTACATTTTCCGCCTTTATTTTGATAGACACAGGTGCTTCGCACTCCTTCGTGTCTGCGGACTTTGTGGCGAGACATCATATGTGCACGTCTCCGTTACCCACGTCTCTATTGGTCTCGACACCCACCGGGAAGAGAGTTGTTGCTGATCGGTTTCTGATGGATTGCCTCATTTATTTTGAGGGCAACGAGATAAAGGCAGATTTGATTGTTTTGAGTATGTCAGATTTCGACTGCATTGTGGGCATCGACATTCTGAACAGATATCAGGCAGTGGTAGATTGTCGACAGAGGACAGTTCGATTCAGATCTGGTTTGGGAGTTCAGTGGACTTTTTATGGCGACAGGTCTCGTGCGAAGATTCCGTTGATTTCGGCAATCAAAATGTCTCAGTTGTTGGAACGTGGTCACACGGGCTACCTGATCTATGTCGTGGACACGTCGGGAAAGAGCAAAGAGTTAAAGGTTGAGGATATACCAGTGGTAGCGGAATTTGCTGACGTATTCCCGGAGGAGATTCCCGGATTCCCACCGGCAAGGGAAGTCGAGTTTGGGATTGAGTTATTACCGGGGACATCCGCTATCTCCCGTGCACCTTACAGGATGGCACCGGCTGAGCTAAGAGAGTTGAAGGAGCAATTGCAGGAACTCCTTGATAAAGGATATATACACCCTAGCGTATCGCCTTGGGGCGCACCAGTTCTTTTTGTGAAGAAGAAGGATGGCTCGATGCGCTTGTGCATCGATTACCGGCAACTGAATAAGGCCACGGTAAAGAACAAGTACCCTCTTCCAAGGATCGACGACTTGTTTGACCAGTTGCAAGGTACGAAACTGTATAGTAAGATTGATTTGAGATCCGGATACCACCAGATACGAGTCAGGGAGGAGGATGTGCAAAAGACAGCATTTAGGACTCGGTATGGGCACTACGAGTTCTTGGTAATGCCGTTCGGTGTGACGAACGCCCCGGCTGTCTTTATGAGCTTGATGAATCGGGTATTCCAACCCTATCTGGATCAGTTCGTCATTGTGTTTATTGACGATATACTCATCTACTCTCGGAGTGAGGAAGAGCATGTGAGACATTTAAGGACAGTGCTCCAGATCCTCAGAAATCACCAGTTATATGCCAAACTCAGTAAGTGTGAGTTTTGGTTGAGTAGTGTGGTATTTCTGGGGCACGTCATATCTAGCAGCGGGATTTCAGTGGACCCCAGGAAAATTGAGGCGGTGATGGAGTGGGCTGCACCCACTTCTGTGCCCGAGATTCGGAGTTTCCTTGGTTTGGCTGGGTATTATCGACGCTTCGTCGAGGGATTTTCTAAAATTGCTAAGCCATTGACTCAGTTGACTCAAAGAGAGTGCCCTTCTTTTGGTCAGAGGCTTGTGAGGAGAGCTTTCAAGAGTTGAAGCACCGATTAACGACGGCACCGGTATTGGTGATCCCTACGGAGAACAAAAGGTTTGTGCTTTATACTGACGCATCACTGCAGGGCTTGGGTTGTGTACTGATGCAAGATAAGCATGTGGTAGCTTATGCATCGAGGCAGTTGAAGCCGCATGAGGTTAGGTACCCAGTCCATGACTTGGAGTTGGCTGCTATTATCTTTGCCCTGAAGATTTGGAGGCACTATCTGTATGGTACGTCCTTTACCATATATACGGATCATAAGAGCCTGAAATTCTTATTCACTCAGGCGGAGTTGAATATGCGTCAGAGAAGATGGATGGATTTGCTCAAAGACTATGACTGTGAGATTGAGTACCATCCGGGGAAAGCAAACTTGACGGCAGACGCCTTGAGTCGGAAGGTGAAGAGTACTGCTGAGGAGGTCATGCATTTGTCGGCTATGATGACTTCCTGTTGCCATCTGGGCTATGACTTCGACGTAGATACATCGCCTGTACATGTGTCGACCTTATTGGCTGAGCCAGACATCTATGAGCATATCAGGAGAGCTCAGAGGGCAGATGATGAGATTCAGAGATGGTCATCATTGGTACTTCAGGGACAGCCATCAAAGTTCAGAGTGGCTGAGGATGGTTCTTTGAGACTCGGTAACCGATGGGTAGTTCCAGGTACGCCGGAGTTGCGTAGAGGAATCTTGGAACGAGCACATAGTAGCCGATTTAGCATCCACCCAGGAGGGAGGAAGATGTATAAGGACTTGTGTGATCAGTTCTGGTGGAAGTGGATGAAGCGTGATGTGATTGTTTTTGTCAAGAGGTGTTTGATCTGTCAACAGGTTAAGGCGGAGAGGCAGAGACCCGGTGGCGAGCTAAGGAGCTTAGAGATACCGGAGTGGAAGTGGGAACACATATCTATGGACTTTGTGACTCACTTGCCGAGGACTACTTCAAGTTGTGATGCCATTTGGGTGATCATCGACAGGCTGACGAAGGTGGCTCACTTCATTCCCTACAGTATGACGTACACATACTTGAGGATGGCTCAATTGTATGTCCGGGACATAGTGAGACTGCATGGGATTCCAGTGTCTATTGTGTCTGACAGAGATCCGCGGTTCACATCTCATTTCTGGGGAGGTCTTCAATCAGCTTTGGGTACTGAATTGAGGTTGAGTACGGCATATCATCCCCAAACGGACGGTCAGACTGAGCGTACTATACAAACGCTCGAGGACATGCTGCGAGCTTGTGTGTTGGAATTTGATGCCTCATGGCAGGATTCTTTGGCCTTGGTAGAGTTTTCATACAACAACAGCTATCAGGCGAGTATTCAGATGGCACCGTTTGAGGCTTTGTATGGTAGGCATTGTAGGTCGCCGTTGTACTGGGATGACTTGACCAGTAAAGCAGTGGGAGGACCCGAACTGATTCGGGAGATGGAGGATAAAGTAAAGATTATCCGTCAGAAAATGAAGGCAGCCCAGGACAGGCAAGCCGCCTATGCGAATAAATTGCGGAGACCGTTGGAATTTCAGTTGGGAGACAGGGTCTTTTTGAAGATTTCACCTTTCAGGGGTGTGGTTCGGTTCGGTATGCGTGGTAAATTGTCTCCGAGGTATGTGGGACCGTATGAGATTTTACAGCGCATCGGTACCTTGGCTTACCGTTTAGCACTGCCACCGTCGTTGTCTGGTATTCACGACGTGTTTCATGTATCTATGCTACGGAAGTATGAGCCAGATCCGTCGCATGTATTGCAGCCGTCCGAGGTTCAGCTAGATTCTGATGTATCTTATGAGGAACGGCCAGTCAGGATTCTGGATAGGGCTGATCGCAGGCTTCGAAACAAAGTGATACCTATGGTAAAGGTTCAGTGGGATCGCAGGGGTGTCGAAGAGGCCACGTGGGAGACGGAGCAGCATATGGTGCAACACTACCCGGGACTATTATCTGGTATGTGATTTATGTTTAGTTTCGTTTTGGGTAAGTGCATGCGATTTCGAGGACGAAATCTTATAAGTAGGGGAGTATTGTGATATCCCCGAAATAATTAATTGCAATTAGGGCATTAATTATGTTTATGTGATATTATGGCGATAATTAGATTATGGGTTGGGACTAATTATCTTGGTAAAATGCTTGTCACATGGTAGGCGTGACCTGGTAGAGCATTTCCGGGTACATGTTGTACATGTTGGGATTTGGGTGTTATAATGGTTTAAATGATATGGGTTGTGTCTTTTTGGTAATGCATGATTTTAATAGGGATCTTATTGCATTGTGGTAAAGTACTTTTAAAATATCATGTTGAGGTATTTTACATACCATGCTTGTGTCTTGGAATACAGTTAAAACCCCATATCATGGCTTGAGAGCCACTTGCATGCTTTACATCACATCACCCCCTCTCCATCAACTTTTTGGTCCCTAAACCCCATCCACTCATCCAGAAGCTGTCATTTTCGTTTTTGAAACTAGAGAGGAGGAGAAAGCTTGAAAAAAAGGAGTCTTTGGTGTTTTCTTGCTTGAAACTTGGAGCTCAAGTGGTAAGCTTCCACTATGGTAGAGTCTTATTGAGTTTGGTTGGGTTATAACTTGTTTTCGGGGTTAAAAAGGGGTAGATCTTGGTCCAACATCTTGTTTATGTTTGGGGGTTGTATTTTAAAGTTGTTTTGTGGTTATATGTTGAGCATGGTAGTTGTTCTTGGTTGTACATAAGTGTAGGTGTTGTTGGAAGCTCATACATGGAAGTTTCTCGCAGAAACAGGGCTTCTCGATCGATCGGAAAATGGGCCCGATCGATCGAGCAAGGCAGAGCCTGAACAAGGCGTGAAATGAGCTTACCGATCGATCGGTCATTTTTCCCGATCGATCGGTGTGACGTCTCGATCGATCGGTAAAATGGCTCGATCGATCGGTGGAGGCAGTACTTGGATGCCTATTTTTCTGAACTTGGCGATCGATCGGGGCTTAGAGGGCGATCGATCGCAGGGCTAAAAATGTGGATTTTGAGATTTTGTTTTAAATGATGTTATTTTTGGTAATGGTTCACTTTTTGGCTTCTAATATGGATTCATGTGATTGTGTAGAACCATCCCAGGTAGCCACACATCAAAGGAGATAAAGTTCCACGACATCTCCACTTTTGGAACTAAGGTACGTAGTGAGACGTACGAGCATCGGACGGTAAAACGTATTTATTACGCTTTGAATTGGCTATGCATTATGGTTGCACATGTGGTCTTATTTATGCATTATGGTTGCATATATTGTTGGAACATGCATTATGGTTGCATGAAATTGTGAGTCAAGGTTATATCACAGTGATGAAGAGTACTTGCCGCCTTCATGTCGAGGCGATGATAGAATACTTGCCACTATCATATTTAGCGATGAAGAATATTTGCCGCAAGCACGTCGAAGCGAAGGATCATGCCGCTGTCATGTTGATGCGAGGGATATTATACCGCTAATATGTCGAAGTGAGGGGTATTAATACTGCTGTCATGTAACGCGAGGGGTATTATGCCACTGATATAATAAGACTGGGATTGGCCATTGGTATACATGGAACGGATGCATGTCATGACATATATTATTGATGTTATAATCAATTAATTGTTATTAGGGTACAGGGACAACCAAGGGAGCTTTTATATGTGTTAAGTACAGGAAGTGATTTGCATTTTGGTTTATGCATTGAATTATGATCATATTATTGTGAATATGCTTTTTATACATGCTCATGGTTTGGGGTTGTTCCTGTAGGTACTTTTGGGCGGACGGGCTAAGGCGGGTTGATGCAGTGAGCCAGTGAGGAGTGCTTTTGGATAGCAGGCTAAATTTTTGTATAGTCTCTACTCTAGGAGTAGTGTAAAACTATAGGATTAGCATTCATTGGTTGAGAATGTAACTAATCCCTTTTGGAACTTCATTTTGGCACTGTAATTTAATAGCTCAGGGCATCAACACAACCTTTATACTCTGTTATGCATGGAAATTTTATTTACGCCTTTAATCCGTACTTAAGGAACTAGGGTCCTTACACAACAATCATATGTTTTCAATCTATTCAAGAAGGCAAAGCCAACTTGAGAAACATAGACAGTACAGAATGAACCGAACTGGCTGAACTAGGGTCCTTACACAACAATCATATGTTTTCAATCTTATGATATTCCAGCCTGCTAGCAGCCTGAAATATCATAAGCAGATGTGTATTAGATAAGTAATCAACCCATATAGGGTTGATTTAGATAAGTAATGAACCCACGAGTTAGTATAGCAAAAATTTGTAAGAATGTAAATTTAAATTGTAGTAAGGCATGCTTGGAAATTTAGTAAGTATGCAGTGAGGTGAGTCCTATTTATAGCCAAAATGTGGCAAAGTTAGCTACTGTGGATTGATATGACAAATTGAGTGGTGTCATTCAATTTTGAATGTAAATAGCAGAAGATAAGATTTAGAACAGTGAAAACAAGTATATTATTCTTAAAAAGTAAATAAATAACACGTCAAGACAAAAATACTTTACTACTGGCGTCCAAACCAATGTCTGGAGTTGTTAGTGTCATGAGAGGTGTCAGGAGATGGTTGTTACCTTGAGCTTTGTATTCTCTGCTGGGAGGAAGGTCTCTGTTGGTTGGTTGTCCTCGTCCAGCAGAGGATTGCCTCTCTGGAAATTGATCTCTTCTGGATGGCTCTTGTTGTCTGCTGGATGCCGACATCCTTTGGCTTGAGCGGCTAACAGTTGGCAGACTGTTGCTCAAATCTTCTAATTGGGTTGCAAATGCTGCTTGCATGTTGGTCATCTGCTCTGAGGATTTCTTGTGCAACTCTTCAATCTTGCCTCCAATCTCCAATGATGTGGCAGTATCAAGAGATTCATTTTGGTGACTGAGTTCGAGCTTCTCTTGTCCCAGCTTGGACAAGGAGTCTGTGAAGGTGTTTATGAATTTTGAAATCTTGTGACCTTCTCAGATAGACTTGTGACATCTCGAGTGATTGGAAATGATTGTTGACAACTGATTTAACTGACTAGCCACAGAAGGAGGCATATCTTCAGCTTCAAGTTCAAGGAAGTCAAACAGATCCTCAGGTTGATCGATGTCGAGAGTCTGTGCAAAAGTAGATGGGCCAGCTCGATCGGATTCAGCTACAACAGTGACTGGTGAGGCAGGAGGAAGAGTAGCATATACATCAGTAGATATAGTACCAGGAACATCAGCAGACGGAACAATCTCAGCAGAAACAGTAGAGTCGGTAGTATCACCACTGATGACTAACTCCCCAGCAGGGATCTCCAGGCAAGAAGGCAGTGGGGATATGTGAGTTGTTGGAATGGAAAAGTTTGTAAGATTAAATGGAATTTGATTCAGCGATTCAATCAGTGGGCTGGAAAAAATGGGGCAATAGTGGATGCAATGGTAAATTGGGGTTGTATGGGTTGAGGGGGAGATGGAATGAGGGTTAAGACATTGGTTGAGGTAGTCATGTGATCAGTAGAATCATCATCCTCTGTTGTGAGGTTGACTTGGTGAACTACCGATTCAATGACGGTGTCAACATTTAAAGGATCAACATCTGGTAGATGTGGATGTTGATTGGACATAGCAAGGGTTTCAGAAGAGGTAAAAGGTTGTTCTACGGCTACAGAGACGGTAGGAGAAACACTTACCAAGGAAGCCTCTGCTTGGGCCACAACAACCATTCTCCGATCAGTGACGTTTGCAGAAACTACACCCAATTGGCTAGAGCATGAGTGCAATCCAATGTGACCTTGAGATCATGCAAAGACCTCTCAGCCAAGGTAAGTTTGGCTTCCAATGAGTGTAGAACCGTTATGTCGTTGGTAGCGGTGCCAGAAATTGGATTAAACTCCTTGTGCCTTGCATTTACCAGATTTGTGTCTCCACTAATGTAGTGCATTAGTCGGTAGACCTGTCGATGACGTAGACCCTCTTCAACATCCTGGGTCTGCAGGAACCCAAGAATCTGATTCTCTTCCCTGGCTTGTTTTAGGATTTTGTTAAAATAGTTCAGCCGGATCTTCATTCGGGTCTTTACCCATTGATCAAAATGTTCAAGCTGCTTTTACACCTGTGTTTCCACTTCATCCAGAACCAAATTGATTTATGTGGCCACTGGAGTGGACACTGCTTCCAAAAGAGTTTTTCCTCTTCCTTCGGGAGTTTGAGGAGGAAGGCAGTAAGTGCAGACTGTCCTTGGTGTTCTTAGACTGAGTGCAAAAGATCATGCCCCTTGTCGAGAACTGAGTGATAATTTGGCAGTAGAAGGAGCATCAGGTACTGGCGTAGTAGTGATACTATCCATTGGTGTTGGAGGTGCAATAGCTGTGACAACAATTGAATTCAGAGGATTAGAAGGTTCATCATCAGGATTCTCTGGTGCAGCAACCTCAACCACTTCCGCAGTTGGAATAATTTCTGGACCAGTAACTGGATCAGTAGATGTTGCCTGGCTGTTATTGTTATTGCATCAGCAGGAGTTGGCTTCTTGGATACAACAGGGTTCCCCTTTTGGTTCTTGGTTTCTTTGGTGGAGGAGGAGGAAATGACTCAGCAGACTCTGAGATGGTCTGTTCAGAGTCACTCACCACTTGAGGCTTTCTCCTCTTGGTGGGAGCAGTCTTGAAAGGACCTCCTTCCCCACTGATGGGTTTCCATGCGTCAGCAGGTATTTGACATTTATGAGCCTATCTGGATGAAGATTGAAAATCGTACTCATCGGGACATTCATGTCCAGAATGCGACTGAGCAGGATGGCAAAGCCAGAATGATCCTTTGTTGATTCAACCATCCCATTCAGCACTTCAAAAAGTATCACGGGCCAGTTGAAAGCCAATCCCTTAACAATGATACACATCACCTCAATTTTTTTCCGGAGTGATGACGTCAAATGAACCAGCTTTACACAGCAGACCTTTTGTAATGATGTCTGCTAGCATTCTGAAGTGGTTCTTCATCAGAATTTTCTTAAATGGAGGGGTCCGCAGTCTTTGGCCAGATTCGGAAAGTACACATCTCATCACGAAAGGAGATGGAAATGAAAGAGAGATTAGTGAGCCCGGCAGTAGGAAGGCTCAGTAGAAAAGTCCTCTTGAGTAACTGTCACAGCTTGGTTGGAGACAAAGGACACCATTGTGTTGTTTACCACTTGTGATGAAGCATAAAACTCTTGGAGAGCTTCTTTATAGAACATCGGAGTAAGACCCAACATCACCAACAACCCCGAGTTTTCCAAACATCATAAAATACTAATCATTTCATCATCAGTGCTCGTGTAGACGGAGTCGAAGTCAATGTGGACAGCATTGGGGACGAAATTTGGCTGGTTGGTCTTCGACATGATGATTTCTGAAACTCTGAGAAAATAAGAAGTCTGAAAAAATTTGCTTTGAAATATGTTAGCGCAATAGGTTAATGGTGAAAATGAAAATTGAAAAAAGTTAATGGCGGTGAAAGAGGAGGTAAATGTGACATCGTACTGTAGATGAAAGGACACATGGACACGTGTCGTCTATCTAAGCAAAAATAATTTTTGAAATAAAATTGAAACGGAATTAATAGCTTAGCATATATGGTAATATCTACTGATATGTAGAGTCTACTATTTAAGTAGTATCTAATGCAGCAAACAATTGTTTTACCAATTGAGCAACACTAGACCTTCAAAAAACGCAAATTCCCCCTCAAATAATATTCTCCATAAATTCATGTAATATCTAAAATGTAATTCTAGCATTTAGGAGAAATTAAACAATTAAGATCACTTAGTTATATCAATTAAACCAAGTATATTGTGAAAATAAGAAAACTTAGCGTCTGGTAGGGGTTTTGTGAAGATATCTGCTGCTTGTTGTTCGGTAGATATGTACTCCAACAGAATCTCCTTCTTCATTACATGATCGCAGATAAAATGATGACGAATATCAATATGCTTGGTCCGAGAATGAAGAACTGGATTATACGTGATAGCTATTACAGACGTATTATCACAAAATATTGGTGTCTCAGTGGACTCGATTCCATAATCTCTTAATTGATGTTGAATCCATAGTAATTGAGCACAGCACTTCCAGCAGCAATGTATTCTACCTCTGCAGTAGACGTTGCGATGGATGTCTGCTTCTTGCAACCCCATAAAATCAATCTATCTCCTAGAAATTGACAGTATCCACTGGTACTTTTCCTATCAATTATGCAGCCGGCGTAGTCAGAATCTGAATATCCAACTAAGTTAACTGTTGAATCCTTGTGATACCAAAGGCAACATTCTCAGTGCCTTTTAGATACTTAAGACTCCTCTTAGTGGCAGTGTAATGCAATTGCTTAGGATTAGCTTGGAAGCAAGCACACATACATACAACAAAAATGATGTCAGGTCTGATTGGCTATCAAATACAGTAGAGATCTGATAATACCACGATACATTGTTACTTATACTGGTATGCGTGCTTCATCCAAATCTAGTTTAGTAGATGATAAGTGTATTTTATACACTTATATTTCTTCTTGTTTTGCATGGTTTAGTGTTAGTTTTCGATCAGAATTACGCTTTTGGTTTTGTTATGTGTTGTTTTGCAGGAATCCAGGTAATTACATGTTTTGTGGACTAAAAGGGTGCAAATGATGGAAGGAACGGATGAATTGAAGCCAAAAATCTACACTTTGAACCAAAGCAACAGGCGTAATTACGCCTGTCTTGAGGAGTAACTACGCCTAAGCTACGACATTTGAGCTTTTAAAAGAATTTCTTGAGGCGTAACTACGCCTGATGTGAGGCGTAACTACGCCTAGCTCACGGCAATTGTGATTTTGAAGAATTTTAAGTGGCGTAATTACGCCACTTTTGAGGCGTAATTACGCCAGTCACGCGGGAAGCCAGACTTTGGACACGTCGACAGGCGTAACTACGCCACTTCGGAGGCGTAATTACGCCTGATGAATTTTGGCAATTTTGGAGACTTTCCTTATTTGATTGCACGGGACTTTTAAAGGGTTTAGAGGAGGATTTTCGAAGATTATTCAGACTTAGACATATTTTGGGAGTGAAGGAGGCTAGGGTTGAAGAACGGAGAAGAATAACGACGACGGCTCGGAGCAAAAAGTAGAGAATTCATCACGAGACGGCGGCGTTCATCGGAGATCGAAGAATAGCGTCCAATTCGTTTTGTATCTCTAAACTTTTATCAATTTTTATGGGTTATTTAAACATGTCTATGTGTTTAAATACTTCTAGCATGAGCTAATTTTATTTTCTAGGAGACGATGTAGCTTGTTTTGAAACTACGCTTATTATGAATTGATTGAAGTTTATTTGGATTTCCATATGGTTTATTTATGTTTTCCTGTTCTTAATGCTTTTAATCTACTGGCCATGGATTGAATGATTCCATATTTGTGATCTATCACTCGGGAGAGGGGGTTAAGAATAGGAAAGAAGGAATTCGTATCGTGGTAGTTATATTGTTCGGAAGGCCTATAACTCCATAGAAGTCGTCATAGGAATTACTGCGCTTTTACAATTGTTTGACGATTAATCTTAGATAGGGATATCAAGATTAATGTTAGATAATTACTTCTGCTTAACACCCGGGAGGGGGAGTAGAAACACATAAGAATTCTCGGCTAGTAAACTAGGAAATCCATAAAATGGAAATCGAGGAATGATAAGTGTAGTGGATGAACAAGTGAAATCGTACTCCTAGATTCGTCTCCAACTGATTTCTTTTCAACTCAATATTTGATCATCATTAGTTAATTAATTTTTATTCTTCGCATAACACTCAACTATTCGATTCTCTAAATAAAGCAAAGATTATTTTAATTCAGTACTTAGATTTAACTATTTAATCAATCTCTGTGGGTTCGACATCTTTCTATATTAAAACTTGACTACCGTGCGCTTGCGGTAAGGGAATTTTCGTAACAAGTTTTTGGCGCCGTTGCCGGGGATTGATTTATTTAGTACAATCTGATACTGTACCAATTAATCTTGGTTTTAATTTAGAGCGTTTATTCATTTTATTTTGGAGTGAATTTTGTCTTTTCTGAATTTTTTGCAGTGCATGCGAAAGTACACTACTCCTGAATCGTTACTGTTTGATCCTGAGATCGAGAGAACTGCAAGAAGACTGAGAAAAACGAGAAGGGAGGAATTGATAGAAATGGCTGCAAATAGAGACAACAACGAACCACCTCCACAACTTGTTGAACCTCAAAGGGCGATCAGAGATTATTTCAAACCGTTGGTCAACAACAATTACTCTATGATAGCTCGTCAGACTATCAATGCCAACAACTTTGAACTTAAGCCGGCATTGATAAGTATGGTGCAACAGAATCAGTTTGGTGGGTCCCCTGTTGAAGACCCCAACTTGCATTTGAGGATATTTTTGGAGATAGCTGATACTGTGAAGATGAATGGTGTTCCAGAAGATACTGTGAGACTGCGATTGTTCCCTTTCTCTCTTAGGGACCATGCAAGGAGCTGGCAACAATCTCTTCCAAACAATGGTATTAACACATGGGCGGAAATGGCATCGAAATTTCTCTCGAAGTTTTTCCCACCAGCTAAGTCAGCTCAACTGAGAACTGAAATCAGTACGTTCAGACAAATTGATTCTGAACAACTATACGAGGCATGGGAGCGATTCAAGGATTTATTGAGGAGGTGCCCACAACATAACTATGAAAGCTGGGTGCAGATTCAGTTATTTTACAATGGGTTGAATGGACCAACTAGGATCATTGTGGATGCTGCAGCAGGAGGAACACTATTTTCTAAGACTGCAGATGCTGCCTTTGAATTACTTGAGGAGATGTCGGCTAACAGCTTCCAGTGGCCCAGTGAGCGAGCCATGGCAAGGAAACCCATAGGTATGTATGAGGTTGATCATTTTAGTACTCTTACTGCACAACTGTCTGCACTAACCACGCAGGTAGCAGCTCTGACCAAGCAAGGAGCACCACTTACTATTGAATTAGCCGCCACTGCAGCTGGAATGGAGTTGTCAAGGGAAGCAGAGCAAGAGCACGTTCAGTTCATAAACAATCGGTATCCCAACAACAATAATAACTACCGAAGCAATCCGTATCAACAAGGGTTCCACAACAATGATAGACTCTCATATGCCAACAACAATAGTGCTCTGAATCCACCACCTGGATATGCTCCACAAAAGAATGAAGGTAAACCTTCATTTGAAGATTTGGTGAATACTTTTGTTCAAAGTTCGAAATTGAGGCTTGAGAAGAATGAGTCGAGGCTTGATACGATTGAGGGTCACATGAACAACATGGGTGCTACAATGAAATCTCTTGAGGTGCAAATTGGGCAGCTTGCTAATGCCATGAACAACCAACAAAGAGGATCATTTCCTAGCAACACCGAAGTGAACCCAAGGGAGCAGTGCAAGGCCGTGTCATTGAGAAGTGGTAAGGAACTTGGGGATGTAGAACCAGCACATGTTGATGAGCCATCTGTTGAGGAGACTCAAATTCAGGTTGAAACCCCTAAAGAAGTTGAAAAGGAGAAGCAAGCCACATTACCGGAAAAGCTTCCTATGTACAAGCCTACACTTCCATATCCTCAACGTTTCAGGAAAAAGGCTATAGATGACCAGTTTGCCAAATTCTTGGAGATTTTCAAGAAAATCCACATAAATATTCCTTTTGCCGAGGCGTTGCAACAAATGCCTAATTATACAAAGTTTATGAAGGATATAATGGCAAGAAAGAGGAAGCTTGAGGAATTTGAAACCGTGAATCTCACAGAAGAATGCAGTGCAATCCTTCAAAAGAAGCTACCACAAAAATTGAAAGATCCAGGGAGTTTTACTATTCCTTGTATTATTGGTAGTTCTACATTTAATAGGGCGTTATGTGATTTAGGTGCAAGTATTAATTTAATGCCTTTATCTGTTTTCAGGAGTTTAGGGCTTGGTGAAGTGAAGCCTACTACAATCACATTGCAATTGGCGGATAGGTCTCTCACATATCCTAGAGGGATAATTGAAGATGTGCTTGTGAAAGTGGACAAATTTATTTTCCCTGCAGATTTTGTGGTTCTAGACATGGAGGAAGATGGAGATGTTCCATTAATTTTGGGGAGACCATTCTTAGCAACAGGCAGGGCACTTATCGATGTCCAAAGAAGAGAATTATCCTTGAGAGTTGGAGGAGAAGAAGTCATGTTCAATATTTACAAGGCTCTCAAGGGACCTGACGAGGTAAGTACTTGCAAGTTTTTGGATGTTATTGACTCATGTGTGCATAACTTTGAAGTAGGGGCAATACCGGGGGATCCATTGGAGAATTGCATGGTCAACTCTATTATGAAAGTGGATGCAACTGAACCTGATCTTGCTGAGCAAGTAGAAGCACTTAAGAGCTTGCCTAAGGAGAACAACACTACTGGAAAAGAGGAAGATGTACGAGATACATCAGTCAAAGAAGATACAAAAGCGAGCTCGGAACTGAAAGAACTACCGGCCCACCTTACTTATGCATTCTTGGGTGAGAATTCGACATACCCGGTAATTATATCTTCATCTCTTTGTTCTTTAGAGAAGGATAAATTATTACGTGTATTGAGGACATATAAATCTGCTTTGGGTTGGTCGATTTCTGATATCAAGGGGATTAGCCCGTCTTTGTGCATGCATAAAATACTTATGGAGGATTCCTTCATTCCTTCCATTGATCATCAAAGGCGGTTAAATCCAGCAATGAAGGAGGTAGTAAAAGCAGAAGTGCTTAAATTGTTAAATGCTGGGATTATTTATGCTATTTCAGATAGTGCATGGGTTTCCCCAGTACAGGTTGTGCCAAAGAAAGGAGGGATGACAGTGGTAAGAAATGAAAATAATGAGTTGATCTCAACTCGAACTGTGACGGGGTGGCGAGTTTGCATTGACTATAGGAAACTCAACAAGGCCACAAGGAAGGACCACTTCCCTCTTCCATTTATCGATCAGATGCTTGACAGGTTAGCCGGTTATTGTTATTACTGTTTCTTAGATGGCTATTCAGGATACAATCAAATTGCCATAGACCCCGAGGATCAAGAGAAGACAACGTTTACCTGTCCATATGGCACCTTTGCGTTTCGAAGAATGCCTTTTGGTTTATGCAACGCACCTGCTACTTTTCAACGGTGCATGATGGCGATATTTTCAGATATGGTGGAGGAGATCCTTGAAGTCTTCATGGACGACTTTTCGGTATTTGGTTCCTCTTTTGATCATTGTTTGCATAACCTATCTCTTGTGTTACAGCGCTGCCAAGAAAAGAACCTCGTGTTAAATTGGGAGAAATGTCACTTTATGGTGCAAGAGGGTATTGTCCTTGGCCATAAGGTGTCATCTCAAGGACTTGAAGTGGATAGAGCAAAAGGGGTTGCAATTGAGAAGCTTCCACCTCCGAACAATGAGAAGGCTATTAGGAGCTTCCTTGGACATGCCGGGTTTTATCGACGTTTTATTAAAGATTTTTCTAAAATAGCTAAGCCTTTGTGTAATTTGTTAGAAAAAGACTCACCTTTTGTCTTTGATGATTTGTGTTTGCAGGCATTTAACAGGCTAAAGAAAGCACTTATATCAGCACCAATCATCATAGTGTCGGATTGGAAGGAGCCATTTGTTCTAATGTGTGATGCCAGCGACTATGCTGTGGGAGCAGTTTTGGGGCAAAAGAGAGACAAGATTTTTAGGGCGATCTACTATGCAAGTAGAACTCTTGATGGAGCCCAACAGAATTACACGACCACCGAGAAAGAGATGCTAGCTGTGGTGTATGCATTCGACAAATTTAGAGCATATCTGATCGGGACAAAGGTCATAGTTTACACAGATCATGCAGCGATTCGTTATCTTTTTGCCAAGAAGGATGCAAAACCCCGGTTGATTAGATGGATCTTGTTGCTACAAGAGTTTGATTTCAAGATCTTGGATAAAAAGGGCAGTGAAAACCAAGTAGCGGATCACTTATCTCGTTTGGAGTTGGAGGATCGAATGGATCATGGAGTCATACAAGAGAACTTTCCTGATGAACATCTCTTTGAGGTATGTACTAAAACCCCGTGGTTTGCTGATTTTGCTAATTATTTGTCGTGTGGTATATTGCCTCCAGACCTCACTTATCAGCAAAGGAAGAAGTTCTTTCATGATGTGAAGAATTATTATTGGGATGAACCGTATGTATTCAGACGCTGTGCAGACCAAATTGTCCGGAGATGCGTAACTGAGGAGGAATCAAGAGAGATTCTTGAAAAGTGTCACTCCAGACCTTATGGAGGACATTTTGGAGCAGCAAGGACAGCAGCAAAAGTGCTTCAATCGGGTTTTATTGGCCAGAGCTACATCGAGACAGTTATACTTTGGTGAAGACGTGTGATCGTTGTCAGCGCATTGGTAATATTTCTAAACGCCATGAGATGCTGTTGACAAATATCTTGGAATTAGAAATCTTCGATGTATGGGGTATTGATTTCATGGGCCCCTTCCCACCATCTTGTGGACAGTCCTATATTCTGCTAGCAGTGGACTATGTTTCTAAGTGGGTTGAAGCGATTGCCACATCGACTAATGACGCTCAGGTCGTGGTCAAGTTCGTGCAAAAGAACATTTTTACACGGTTTGGTACGCCGAGATCGATTGTCAGTGATGAAGGGACCCACTTCTGTAACAAGATCTTCAGTGCTTTGATGACGATATACACTGTGAGGCATAAGATTGCATTGGCTTATCATCCACAGACTAATGGCCAAGCCGAAATTTCTAACCTAGAAATTAAGCTAATTCTTGAAAAGACGGTCAGTATTAACCGAAAGGATTGGGCCCTGAAATTGGATGATGCATTATGGGCATACCGCACTGCATTCAAAACTCCCATAGGGATGTCCCCATATCGTCTAGTCTTTGGGAAAGCATGCCACTTACCGGTCGAGTTGGAACATCGGGCTTTCTGGGCCATAAAGAAGCTGAACTTTGATTTGAAGGCTGCTGGTGAGCAACGGTTGCTACAGCTCACTAAGATGGATGAGTTTCGTAATGAAGCGTACGAAAATGCTAAGATCTACAAGGAGCGAACGAAGAATTGGCATGACAAGCAAATCATGAGAAGAGAGTTTATTCCTGGTCAGAAAGTGCTACTATATAACTCTCGTCTCCGACTATTTCCAGGAAAGTTGAAGTCACGATGGTCTGGGCCGTTCACTATTGAGAAAGTGACCCCATATGGTGCAATTGAACTGAAATGCGATGACGGTCACACATTTCAAGCAAATGGGCAGCGTTTGAAGCATTATTTTGGGGAAGAAGTAAGAGACGTGGACGAGGTTCACCTGAGCGAGCCTAAGTGAATGGATGGAAGACAGTCGGGCCGAGGACTATAAACTAAGCGCTAATCGGGAGGCAACCCGAATCCTGTATCCTTATTTTATTTTAAAAAAAAAAATTGTGGGATGCCGTATGACAGGCGTAACTACGCCTCTTTGTGGCGTAATTACGCCTGTCAATTTTCAGAAAATTTTAAAAAGCCGTAGGCGAGGCGTAATTACGCCTCTCCAGCGGCGTAATTACGCCTCGCGTCCTCTTCCCCTCAAATTTTCAATTTTGATTTTTTCTCCTCAATCTCTCTTAATTATGATATCCCACCTCTAAAGTCCATATTTTTATCGATTAATTGCAGGTTTTTGGAGTCGACTGGTGCAAGGAAGCAAGTTTAGGGGGGTTGCAACAAAGTGGTCTAGCTTAGCCAACCAAATCGAAAGTTCTTCATCTAAGGATTGCCGCCGACTTTCCAGCCAGCACTTTTTCCACAACCGCCCCCAACGATATGGATGACGATGACCACTGACGGTCATCGATTAGGTATGTGCATCGTTCTATTTATTCCTTCATGTGTATGCATTGAGGACAATGCACATTTCTAAGTTTAGGGGGGTACTTTGAACTAGTCAAACTACTTGGATTTCTGTTGCTTTTGTGTGTTTGTTTTCCTTATTTTTATTGGTTTGTCTTGATTTAGAGTCTGTTGAGTTTTGAGTGTCATAAGTTGTATTACGAGTCAGTTGAGGCCAATGATGAAAAATTGAGTTGATTTGTGGAAAATTTTAAAATTTTCATGTTGCTCTTGAGTTCTCACATATTCTTGCACTAGAACCCATGACCATTTGATTAATCAATGATGATTTGAACGAACACAAAAAAATGATATAGGCAATTCTTGATAATTTGGGCCTTGATTCTTTCATAGAAAATTGCCATAGTAGCCCCTTTGAGCTTAAATGTAAAAGAATGAGGATTGAATTGTTTGCAATATCTTTTAGAATCTCATTCAAATTTTCTCTGATATTACCATGGTTTTCAGATGCAACTGAGCACATTGGTCAAATCATGTAAGTTATTTGTGAATTGAGAGTAGTATAGAACTTACTATAGTAATCTTTGAGGCGAAATACAGACATATGTGGCTTATGAATGATTTAGGCAATTTTTTTTATTATTTATCGTTTGAGCCTTTGAAGCCACCAAAATACATCATTTTCATCTGTAGTTACCCTTTTGAGCTTATTGAAAATCGAATGGCATGTGCTTAGGCACATGATAACCCCCATTCGGCATCATTTCAAAATCCCACATTGACCACCTTGCTAAAGCTTATACACTATTTCCTACCCTCAAGGGAGTAAGCTTCTATTGCGCTTTAAAAGTTCAAATAACTCCTATGATCTTAATTGAAAATGAGAAGTGGAGTAACGATGAAAAGGAAAAAAAAAAAAAGAAAAAGAGAAAAATAATGAGGTGAATAATGATGAGGAGGATGAGAAAAGAGGATGAATTGAAATGAAAAGAAAATTGATGAATCATCAATAGAAGGAGTCGAAAGCGGGATGAGAATGCGCAAATTTATTATAATTTCAACTTACTCTCTTGCTTTGAATACCTTTCCTTTTATTGAAGCCATGAGCCAAAGCCTAACGTTACAAGCTTATAAGACCTATTGACCAAGCCACATTTGTCTAATATACTAGTGGAGAAGGTTATGAATAGTGAACCTATGACACTCGAGAAACACTTGTAATAAACATGGTTTTGACATTCACATATGAGCATCTCATTACCTAGTCTTGATGCATTGTTAGCATTCATCAAAATACACTCTGTTTTTGAACAATGCAATTTGAACCTATACCTTGCAAAGTCCTATTGATTTGTGTGAGTTAAGATTGCTTCACTGATTACATGGAAATGGTAGCACACACACACGTGAGAATTCTTGAGAAAATGATATGCATGTCTGAATACTTCTGAGGCCTACACAATTGGAATGTTTTACAACTTTGTTTTGTGTGTCTTTTTGTGTCAGTTTAGTTTTGATTTGTTTTTGTTTTGTTTTTGTGTTGTTTTGCTCGGGACTAGCAAAAGTTTAAGTTTAGGGGGTTTGATAAGTGTATTTTATACACTTATATTTCTTCTTGTTTTGCATGGTTTAGTGTTAGTTTTCGATCAGAATTACGCTTTTGGTTTTGTTATGTGTTGTTTTGCAGGAATCCAGGTAATTACATGTTTTGTGGACTAAAAGGGTGCAAATGACGGAAGGAACGGATGAATTGAAGCCAAAAATCTACACTTTGAACCAAAGCAACAGGCGTAATTACGCCTGTCTTGAGGCGTAACTACGCCTAAGCTACGGCATTTGAGCTTTTAAAAGAATTTCTTGAGGCATAACTACGCCTGATGTGAGGCGTAACTACGCCTAGCTCATGGCAATTGTGATTTTGAAGAATTTTAAGTGGCGTAATTACGCCACTTTTGAGGCGTAATTACGCCAGTCACGCGGGAAGCCAGACTTTGGACACGTCGACAGGCGTAACTACGCCACTTCGGAGGCGTAATTACGCCTGATGAATTTTGGCAATTTTGGAGACTTTCCTTATTTGATTGCACGGGACTTTTAAAGGGTTTAGAGGAGGATTTTCGAAGATTATTCAGACTTAGACATATTTTGGGAGTGAAGGAGGCTAGGGTTGAAGAACGGAGAAGAATAACGACGACGGCTCGGAGCAAAAAGTAGAGAATTCATCACGAGACGGCGGCGTTCATCGGAGATCGAAGAATAGCGTCCAATTCGTTTTGTATCTCTAAACTTTTATCAATTTTTATGGGTTATTTAAACATGTCTATGTGTTTAAATACTTCTAGCATGAGCTAATTTTATTTTCTAGGAGACGATGTAGCTTGTTTTGAAACTACGCTTATTATGAATTGATTAAAGTTTATTTGGATTTCCATATGGTTTATTTATGTTTTCCTGTTCTTAATGCTTTTAATCTACTGGCCATGGATTGAATGATTCCATATTTGTGATCTATCACTCGGGAGAGGGGGTTATGAATAGGAAAGAAGGAATTCGTATCGTGGTAGTTATATTGTTCGGAAGGCCTATAACTCCATAGAAGTCGTCATAGGAATTACTGCGCTTTTACAATTGTTTGATGATTAATCTTAGATAGGGATATCAAGATTAATGTTAGATAATTACTTCTGCTTAACACCCGGGAGGGGGAGTAGAAACACATAAGAATTCTCGGCTAGTAAACTAGGAAATCCATAAAATGGAAATCGAGGAATGATAAGTGTAGTGGATGAACAAGTGAAATCGTACTCCTAGATTCGTCTCCAACTGATTTCTTTTCAACTCAATATTTGATCATCGTTAGTTAATTAATTTTTATTCTTCGCATAACACTCAACTATTCGATTCTCTAAATAAAGCAAAGATTATTTTAATTCAGTACTTAGATTTAACTATTTAATCAATCTCTGTGGGTTCGACATCTTTCTATATTAAAACTTGACTACCGTGCGCTTGCGGTAAGGGAATTTTCGCAACAGTAGATGAGCTCATGGGAGTGGTTGTTGTTGTTGCTCATTATGTACTTCTTTAACAGCTCTTTGGTGTACTTTGACTGGTTGATCAGAATTTCCTCAGCAGACTGCTTGACTTGCAATCCTAGGAAAAACGACAACTCTCCCATCACGCTCATCTCGAACTGATCCTGCATGATTTTGGAAAATCTATCGTAAAGTTTTGGATTAGTATTACAAAAAATAATATCATCAACATATATCTAAACCAGCAGAGTGTGGTCACCCTTTATGAACTTAAAAAGGGTCTTGTCCACCGTGTCAATGGTAAAGTTGTGCTCAATCAAATACTTTGACAGAGTTTCAGACCATGCTCGGGGAGCTTGTTTCAGACCATACAAAACTTTGTTAAGTTTATGTGGGGTCCTCTTTACTTAATCCATTATGTATTCAATTAAACATACCTATGTGAGTCTGAATTAAGTAATAACATGCACTAATTAAGTAAGTTGTTACAAGGTTTACAAAAACCTAACCAACTATACATCAAATGTACAAGTAACAACCTACTCTAAGATAACCCCTATGCAGTGGTTCCACTCGCAGCGGAAATCAAGACTCACGCTCCCCACGTTTATGAGTTCCTACAGAAACATTCACACAATGAGTATAGATAACAAATATCACAGTGCAATATCAAACCACAATATCCATATCAATGATAAAGCACAAATAAATCATCAATACGTGAATGTTCCGTATCATGCATCCACAAATGCACTATGTCATGACATGTCTCAACAATTTCCCTATTATCACGAGCCCCATATGATATGTCTATTCAGCTCAATATGTCAGTGGAACCACATCACATCTTCATATTAGCAGCACATATCATAGTACCATGCTCATCTGTGATAATAACCAGAGCATATACCCACACCAGGTGTATATCTCTCAAGCCAAAGCATATGTAGTATATCTATCGTGGCAACGATCCCAGCCAAAGCATATACCACACCAGGCATATCTATCGAGGCAATGATCTCACCAAAGCATATACACATATCTATCAAGGCCTCCATCCCAATCATATGAAATCCATGTATGTACATGCATATGAAACTACCAATCATGTGACACAAGATAACATAAATCATATGATATCAAAACCATAACATCATCATCACATCATATCTATACTCCGTACGTCAACAAGTACCTGTATTGCGACACAAAAGCGATAAATCAGGCGTTGATAGCTAATTGCCTCTTTGCCCTGTCCCCTGAGATGATGCTACAACAATGCCAACAATATACCATGTTATCCTAGGCATTAAAATCAAATTCTACAAAAATATAAAAAAATTTCAACATTCTGCCATCACCGATCGGTCGCCCCAAATTCTCGATCGATCGCCGAACTGTTCACTCTTCACCGATCGATCGAACAAAATCACTGATCGATCGCCACATGCTCACCGATCGATCGCCTCAAATCACCGATCGATCGCCTCATGCTCAAACCGCCTTAAAACTTTACTGTTCGCGGCGATCGATCGAGATCACATGCCGATCGATCGGCGCGATCAGAAAAAATGAGACAATGGCGATTTTGAGCTTATCTTCATGGTACTTCTTGCACAACTCATTTCCTATCATGTAACCATGATTCATGTACTCCCTAGTATCATATAAACATGTTCCTAACATCCTAGAATCCAATTCTTGGCAAAGAAACAAGTTATGATTCTAAGCATCAATAATTGATATTCCCCTTCACATAAATCAATACCAATTACATAATTCAAGTGTAAAACCATGAAATTCTTACCAAGATAGTAAGAAAGCACTTCACACACCTTCCTAGCTCAAGTCACAAGTCAATCCCAAGCTTAAACCACCAAGAATTTGAAAGAGGTGAAGAGGAGCTTGGTAGTGTTTTAGTAGGTGTAAAGTGAGTACTATGTGATTCTCTTCCCTAAAGCACCTTGATATAAGGTCATTAGTTTCTCTAATCACTTGTATCATATTGTTTGGAGTTAATAACATGTTATCTAACATGTACATGAAATGAACCCCAAATTCAAATGCAATTCCAATTGTAAGTAAATTCACATGCACATGTAATTCCCTTCAAACTCATGTCAAATGCAACTCACATGTACATTCTAATGCACCTTCAAATGCATGCTACATGTATTAATTCATTCTTAGTTCCACCCAAACCCCCAATATCATACCGCCACGTGATATAATTACACCATAATCATATCACACGTATATAACATAAATCGAGGCATTACAATTCTCCCCCACTCATTGAATTTCGTCCTCGAAATTGTATATACAAAACATGCATATCATGATACACAACTCAATCATCCTACTATAAAAAGATAGGAAACATAATCATGTATGCAACAGTACAATATGTATATACCAACAGTATCATAAAACTATAAAATCATACCAGAAAACAAATACGGATACCGTTGCATCATATGCTGCTCCGTCTCCCACGTTGCCCCTTCGACACCCCGTCTGTCCCACTATACCTTAACCATAGGAATCACCTTATTACGCAACCTGCGTTCAGCTCGATCCAAGATCATAACCAGTCGTTCCTCATACGACACATCTGTATCCAACTGTACATCAGGTAGTTGTAAGACATGACTCGGATCTGGTTCATACTTTCTCAACAGTGACACATGAAAAACATCATGAATACTACTCAAGGCCGGTGATAGTGCTAAGCGATATGCCAACGTACCAATACGTTGCAACACCTCATATGGACCAACATACCGTGGAGACAATTTTCCACGCTTACCAAACCGTACTACACCTTTAAAAGGTGAGATTTTTAAGAACACACGGTCACCAACTTGAAATTCAAGTGGTCTCCGTCGCTTATTGGCATACGCAGCCTGTCTATCCTGAGCAGCTTTAAGTTTCAATCGAATGACCTTTACTTTCTCTTCCATTTCATGAATCATATCTGGTCCATGTAAAGTAGACTGATCCACATCATCCCAATACAATGGCGATCTACATCGTCGCCCATACAAAGCCTCAAATGGTGCCATCTGTATACTAGACTGATAACTGTTGTTATATGAAAATTCCCCTAATGGCAACGACTCTTGCCAAGAGGTATCAAACTCTAATACACAGGCACGCAACATATCCTCAAGCGTCTGTATCGTACGCTCTGTTTGTCCATCTGTCTGAGGATGATATGCTGTACTTAACCGTACTTCAGTTCCCAACGCTGTCTGTAATCCTTCCCAAAAATGAGAAGTAAATCTCGGATCCCTATCCGATACAATGGAAACTAGAATACCATGTAGTCTCACTACATGTTGAATGTATAACTGTGCCATTCTTAGATATGTAAACGTCATACAATATGGCACAAAATGAGATACTTTGGTGAGTCGGTCAACAATCACCCAAATAGCATCGCAACCAGAAGACGTCCGTGGTAAATGAGTCACAAAATCCATCGTGATATGTTCCCATTTCCACTGAGGAATTTCCAAACTATGTAATTCACCTCCTGGTCTCTGTCTTTCCGCTTTCACTTGTTGACAGATCAAACATCGTTTCACAAAGCTCAATACATCCTGTTTCATACGTTTCCACCAAAATTGGGTACGTATCATGATACATTTTCTTTCCTCCAGGATGTATGATGTATCTACTACAATGAGCACGTTGTAGTAGTTCTTGGCGTAGTCCTAATAAAGCAGGTACTACCCAACAATTTCTATATTTCAAAGTTCCATCATTGGTAAGTACAAATTGAGATGTTTGTCCGTGACTTATCCTTTCCTTCCATTGTTGTACTTCATCATCAGTCAGTTGTGCCGTTCTGATTTTCTCAAAAATGTCAGGTTCAACCAACAATGTTGATACCCGTAGTGGCACTGTTTCCATATCAAAAGCATAACCCAAAGTACAACAAGAAGTCATCAAGGCAGATAAATGAATCATCTCATCAGCCGTATGATGTACCTTTCGACTCAGAGCATCTGCTGTAAGATTAGCCTTTCCTGGATGATATTCAATCTCACAATCATAATCTTTCAACAGATCCATCCATCTCCGTTGTCTCATATTCAACTCCGCTTGAGTGAATAGAAATTTTAGACTCTTATGATCTGTGTATATGGTAAACGACGTACCATATAAATAATGTCGTCATATCTTCAATGCAAAGACAATGGCAGCTAATTCCAGATCATGTACTGGATATCTCATTTCATGTGGCTTTAACTGTCGTGATGCATAAGCCACTACATGTTTGTCCTGCATCAATACACAACCCAAACCAAGTAAAGATGCATCAGTATATACTGCAAACCTGTCATGCTCAGATGGAATGATCAAGACTGGAGTTGTAGTCAATCGATGTTTTAACTCCTGGAAACTACGCTCACAAGCCTCTGACCATTGAAATGATACTCCCTTCTGTGTCAAATGTGTCAATGGTTTGGCAATTGCTGAAAATCCTTCAACAAACCGTCTATATTATCCAGCCAAACCCAAGAAACTACGAATCTCTGGCACAGAAGTAGGTGCTGACCAATTCAACACTGTTTCCACTTTCTTTGGATCAACGGATATACCTTCTTCTGAAATAACATGTCCCAAAAAGCCGACACTAGTCAACCAAAACTCACACTTACTGAGTTTGGCATACAACTGATGTGTCCTCAACAATTGCAATACCATATGCAAATGTTGAACATGTTCGGCATCATTCCGTGAATAGATCAGTATATCATCGATAAAGACAATGACAAATCAATCAAGGTATTCCTGGAAAACCCGATTCATTAAACTCATAAAGACAGCAGGAGCATTTGTCACTCCAAATGGCATTACCAGAAACTCATAATGTTCATAACGAGTTCTGAATGCTGTCTTCTATATATCTCCTTCCCTCACACGTATTTGATGATATCCGGACCTCAAATCAATCTTAGAATAAATCCTTGATCCCTGCAACTGATCAAACAAATCATCAATACGCGGAAGAGGATATTTATTCTTTATGGTTACCTTGTTCAACTGTCTATAATCAATACACAATCTCATTGTTCCATCCTTCTTCTTCACAAATAAAACCGGAGCACCCCAAGGCGATACACTAGGACGTATGTACCCCTTGTCCAATAAATCTTGCAATTGAGTTTTCAATTCTTACAATTCAGTTGGTGCCATCCGATAAGGAGCCCGTGAAATTGCAGAAGTACCAGGTATCAAATCAATACCAAATTCCACTTCTCGACTCGGTGGGAATCCAGGTATCTCATCTGGAAACACATCCGCATATTCTGCAACCACTGGTATCTCCTCCACGTTCCTCTCTCTTTTCTGTTCATTTACATCAAGGGCATAAATCAAATAATCCGCATGTCCACGCTCTAACAAACGCGACATTCGGATTGCTGATATCAAAGGAATCTTTGCCCTCGATCCCTGGCCATAGAATAACCATTGATTTCCAGTATCCGACTGAAATCTCACTATCTTCTGACTACAATCCACAACAGACTGATATTTACTCAACACATCAATTCCAAGGATGCAATCAAAATCTGACATGTCTAACACAATCAAATCAGCTTGAAAGCCATAGTCAGACTCAAACTGAATAGCACAATCAGACACACTCTGACAAGTCATCACAGTAGTTCCCATGGGTGTCGAGACATAAAGAGGCATCAACAGTGGAGACGAGCATATATGATACTGATCAATAAAAGCTTGTGCAATAAAAGAATGTGATGCACCAGTATCAATCAACAGAAAAGCAGGATAAGTAAATAAAGTACACTTGCCCGCTATCACAGTATCAGGAGCTGCCTCTGCTTCCTCCCTGTTCAGTGCATACACCTGAGCCTGAGGTGTTCCTGCCCTCTGTCCTCCACCAGACTGTGGTACACCCTGTGGTCTCTGCTGCACTGTATTCTCTGACATGGGTCCTCTCCTCTGTTGTCCACCCACTTGAGGACAATCACGGATCACATGTCCTGGTTTCCCAAAACGGAAACAAACTACCGTATCAAACTGTGGACAATTTCGTTGATAATGTGGCCCTCCACATTTAAAACAGTGTAATCCTCGTCCACTACTACTACTACTTCCTTGGGACTGTCCCTTAGATTTTCGGTCATCCCCTTTCCGTGCTCCAAAACGTTTCCCACTAAACCTCGATGAAGATGCACCACCTCGTGGTGATTTAAATGATTCCCCTCTAGGTCTCATACTGTCAGATGTAGGTGGTTGGGCTTGTCCAATATCTGTATATACCCCTACAGCAATCTCAGCCATCTCGGCTCTAGTCAACGCTTCTTCATATGATGTAGGGTTATTGGACATTACCCTATCAAACAATTCAGGCCTCAACCCTTTCACAAACTGTCTGATCTTTGCCTTGGTGTTAACAGCTATATGGGGCACATACCGGAGCAAAGAAGAATAATGCACAGCATAGTCAGATACTGTCATTGCTCCCTGTCTCAAGTTTGTAAATTCATCCTCTTTCCTCTGCCTTGCAGCAACAGAGAAATAATGTTCCAGAAACTTTGTTCTAAACACATCCCAGTTCACTGTATGTCCTTGAGCCCTCAACTCAAGTACTGTGGACTTCCACCACATCATAGCTTTCTTGGCTAACTGGAATTCAGCTAAATGTAACCAAGCAGTCTTGGCACACGGTGCTGACACAAAAATCTGTTCCACACGTTCCAGCCATTCCTCTGCCAGTTCTCCTGATTCAGTCCCCTCAAACCTGGGTGGCTGATAACTCAGAAACTGCGTCAATGTTAATTCTCCAGGCAACAGTACCTGTTCTACTGGTCCTTGCTCAATCAGTGGTGGTGGCACAGGCACCATCCTTACACTAGCATTGCCACTCAAGGCATCCCCAACATCCTCATGATACCCTCTGTCTGTCATAGCTGTATAACAAGGGTTAACAATAACATTTACAAGTATATAACATGTTAGAATAACATCATATTCCAAATCCTAACATGATATTACCATTCTCAACATGTTTTCAAGTGTTTAGGTAACTCCCTAATACACTTCCTCTACCCATGTTCACCCCGTTCTCGAACCACTGCTCTGATACCACTAATGTGGGGTCCTCTTTACTTAATCCATTATGTATTCAATTAAACATACCTATGTGAGTCTGAATTAAGTAATAACATGCAATAATTAAGAGTATCTTACTAGTTAAGTTGTTGCAAGGTTTACAAAAACCTAACCAACTATACATCAAATGTACAAGTAACAACCTACTCTAAGATAACCCCTATGCAGTGGTTCCACTCGCAGCGGAAATCAAGACTCACGCTCCCCACGTTTATGAGTTCCTACAGAAACATTCACACAATGAGTATAGATAACAAATATCTCAGTGCAATATCAAACCACAATATCCATATCAATGATAAAGCACAAATAAATCATCAATACGTGAATGTTCCGTATCATGCATCCACAAATGCACTATGTCATGACATGTCTCAACAATTTCCCTATTATCACGAGCCCCATATGATATGCCTATTCAGCTCAATATGTCAGTGGAACCACATCACATCTTCATATTAGCAGCACATATCATAGTACCATGCTCATCTGTGATAATAACCAGAGCATATACCCACACCAGGTGTATATCTCTCAAGCCAAAGCATATGTAGTATATCTATCGTGGCAACGATCCCAGCCAAAGCATATACCACACCAGGCATATCTATCGAGGCAATGATCTCACCAAAGCATATACACATATCTATCAAGGCCTCCATCCCAATCATATGAAATCCATGTATGTACATGCATATGAAACTACCAATCATATGACACAAGATAACATAAATCATATGATATCAAAACCATAACATCATCATCACATCATATCTATACTCCGTACGTCAACACGTACCTGTATTGCGACACAAAAGCGATAAATCAGGCGTTGATAGCTAATTGCCTCTTTGCCCTGTCCCCTGAGATGATGCTACAACAATGCCAACAATATACCATGTTATCCTAGGCATTAAAATCAAATTCTACAAAAATATAAAATTTTTTCAACATTCTGCCATCACCGATCGATCGCCCCATATTCTCGATCGATCGCCGAACTGTTCACTCTTCACCGATCGATCGAACAAAATCACCGATCGATCGCCACATGCTCACCGATCGATCGCCTCAAATCACCGATCGATCGCCTCATGCTCAAACCGCCTTAAAACTTTACTGTTCGCGGCGATCGATCGAGATCACATGCCGATCGATCGGCGCGATCAGAAAAAATGAGACAATGGCGATTTTGAGCTTATCTTCATGGTACTTCTTGCACAACTCATTTCCTATCATGTAACCATGATTCATGTACTCCCTAGTATCATATAAACATGTTCCTAACATCCTAGAATCCAATTCTTGGCAAAGAAACAAGTTATGATTCTAAGCATCAATAATTGATATTCCCCTTCACATAAATCAATACCAATTACATAATTCAAGTGTAAAACCATGAAATTATTACCAAGATAGTAAGAAAGCACTTCACACACCTTCCTAGCTCAAGTCACAAGTCAATCCCAAGCTTAAACCACCAAGAATTTGGAAGAGGTGAAGAGGAGCTTGGTAGTGTTTTAGTAGGTGTAAAGTGAGTACTATGTGATTCTCTTCCCTAAAGCACCTTGATATAAGGTCATTAGTTTCTCTAATCACTTGTATCATATTGTTTGGAGTTAATAACATGTTATCTAACATGTACATGAAATGAACCCCAAATTCAAATGCAATTCCAATTGTAAGTAAATTCACATGCACATGTAATTCCCTTCAAACTCATGTCAAATGCAACTCACATGTACATTCTAATGCACCTTCAAATGCATGCTACATGTATTAATTCATTCTTAGTTCCACCCAAACCCCCAATATCATACCGCCACGTGATATAATTACACCATAATCATATCACAGGTATATAACATAAATCGAGGCATTACAGTTTATAAACAGAGGAAGGCTGCTGATGGCTTTTAAGCCAAGGAGGTTGTTCAACATAAACTTCTTCGTGGAGCTTGCCATTAAGAAAAACACTCTTAACGTAATCTTTGAATGAAGCAAATGGAAGAAATATGTGAAGGGCTTTTAATCGGGCTACAGGGGCAAAAGTTTCATCGAACCTTCTTTCTATCTGTATCCCTGTGCAACTAATCTTGCTTTATTTCTGATTGCAGTACCATTCTCGTCCAATTATTTCTGAATACCCATTTGGTACCTATAACAGTGTGATGCGGTGGACGTGGTACTAAGTGTTGATAAGTGTCATTTTTACACATATATTTGCATATATGTCTTGCCATTTTTATAGTGATTCTTGGACGATTTTACGCATTTGGTTGTGTATTTGTATAATTCCAGGAATCCAGTGAAAGTGCAAGAAATACCTGAAAAACCATTTTATGGACTGAAAGGTGAGACTGGGACGAGACAAGTCAAGGAATTTGAAAAGAAGTTGAAAATGTGTGAGTTGAAGAAATTGATGCAGGCGATCGATCGCCTTAAAACAAGAGATCGATCGCTACCAGGCAGTGAGGCGAGAAAAAATTCATGTGAGGAAGCGATCGATCGCCCTAAACCAAGAGATCGGTCGCATCGGGGCAGAACAATTATGCGATCGATCGCATACCATGAAGTGATCGATCGCCATAGAGATAAAACTTCAAGCGATCGATCGCTACGTTTGAAGCGATCGATCGCACGCAGAGTCCTATACGAGAAAAATTCCTTATTTAAGTTTTGGGTTATATTTGGTACCAGATTTCTTGGGCTCGTGAATGGGAGTATAAAAGGGAGTTTTTATGTCAAAAATAGGGTTCTTCTCACCTCTTAATAGCAGCCTACCATTGGGAGCGCCATCACCTTCAAGAGGATTCAAAGCAACAGAGCTAGAGATGGGAACATCGGATCGACGCACGATTTTAACATCGAGTGTTTATACGTATTTCTGAACTTTTGTTTTAGTTTTATTTCCAATTTTCAATGTTTATAATGTTGTTCGATGTTATAAAACATTGTTTTTCCGTTGATATGCTAGGCTAAGTTTGTTATCGAGATAAGGGGATCTTGTGTATGAACCTACCGTTTTAATTCTAGCTTTTGATTGCGTTATTGTTATCTTTGAGTTTGTGTTATGCTTTTAATGCTTTTGAGGGATTAGCTACCCTTTGAATGATGTTAGTTTACAATTGAGATCGAGAGATGATATTGTGATACGGAACCAATAACATATACCGTGGATTTCAGACCGAGATCGAGAGATGAGGTCAAATACATGAGTGATAGCTATAGATATCTAGTAATCGAAGGCTAAGGGTTTTCATAAAGCGTATGCAACGTTGATTTGTTAAATAAGTGGACGAGAGTTACTTACTGCAAATTGGTGTTAGGTTTAATATAGCTCGAGAGAGTGTATTAGATATAACCGGAACACTTGTCACCTTAGATGCATTAATTTTAATTAGAACTAGTAGATGAATTGTGGGGGATTACTCAAGTGAACCGAAGTCTCGATATTTATCTCTACTGTTTACTATCTTCGTGGTGTGGTTGATTTTTGGAGTTGAGTAAATTAGTTAATTTTTCAGAATAATTTCGTAGGTTAAATATAGTTGATGTGACTAGAAATAGACACATCTATTGCGCTTAATTATCTACGATTTGGTATATTTTGATGGATAAATTGATACATATGCTACCTAATCGTATATTTGTGTAAATGTAGGGAAACGTGAAGAAATCAAGCTAAAATGATGAAAGAAGCAATAAAGTTGAAGAAAAGAGGAAAAAAACCGGAATCAAAGACACATGTTGCTCCTTTCTCCTCAAATTTCTATGTATTCCAGCCAAGTTTTGGGAATGTGGTCCATATAAAAGTTGTAGAACTTTGAGTTATCTTCGCGTGGACAGCTGACTCGTCGAATTCGGAGTTCGTATGTGAAAGTTATGGCCAAAATACAAAACTCGCCAGAAAAATGATGGACAGGCGTAATTACGCCATTCACAGGCGTAATTACGCCAACGCTACGGCATGTCTAGGCGTAGCTACGCCATTATACGCGTAATTACGCCTGAAGACTTTTGGAAAATTAAAAAACTTGATTTCTTTCCTTCCCACATGGATTCTAACCTACTCCATCAGCCTCCCAATACATATATACTCGAAATTCAGACCTTTTAACCATCTAGATAGTTAGGGTAGAGTAGTTTAGGATAGTTTTATATTTTCTTTTCAATTTTGTTGAAGAACGGCTACGAAGATCGAAGCGAAGGCGGGATTGACACTTCGACGAGCGGAGATCGGATTAGTATTCTTTCCCTTGCTTTTATTTATTGTTTTTATTAGATTATGTCTAGCTAGTTTTTAATTCTTGGTTGAGGAAGACAAATCCTTGGAATTATTTATCTTGGGGAGATTCATACGCTTTATATATCAATTTTATTGAATATCAAGAGTTTTTCTGATTTTGTTGATATGATTGATGTTTGTTTATTGGATTGACAACCTAGTAACTTGCATGAAATCTAACGCTAAATTAGATATCAAATACGGAATCGTTTGATCCCTCTAATTTACGAAGCAACTAAGATTGATGAATTTCCGCTTGTGAGTTTGTTAAATTCTTAGGAAGAACACTTGACTAGATTAAACATAGACGCTTGGATTATGTTGTTTAGCTTCATCGATCTCACTAGTTCATATGCTATCATCGATTTAAATCTTAATCGCTTGTATTTTGATTGATTGTTTGATAAGGGTTAAACTAGAACGCTTGGGCTACTTAACTAAACGTAAGGTGAGATAGGACTTTGATTATTGGATTAAACGTCCAACGATGAATATTCATATGAAAAATTGAGTCTTTTGTGAATCGATGAAATAGATGATAATTCTAAGGAAGAGTCGACCGATACCAAGAATCGCTTTCATTAGTTTAAT
Source organism: Haberlea rhodopensis (assembly GCA_907163345.1). NCBI lineage: Eukaryota > Viridiplantae > Streptophyta > Magnoliopsida > Lamiales > Gesneriaceae > Haberlea > Haberlea rhodopensis. The sequence goes on along the minus strand of CAJQUN010000632.1, from coordinate 132,099 downwards.
CTTTAATTTTAATTTAAGTAGTATAATTCAATCACTCACAACCCCATCTTTTATTATTCTTTTGTTTTGATTTTCATTAACACAAAGATTCACACCTCCTCGTGGGATCGATCCCTACTCACGCTACTACATTCATTACTGTTATTAACTTGAGAGGGTTAATTTGGGCGTACGCGATAAACGCCACCAAATTTTGGCGCCGTTGCCGGGGAGGCGTTGTATATTTTTGTGTTAATATTTTCTGTTTTTTTTTTCTCTATTTCGTTTTATTTCTTTCTTTCCCCCACACCGCTACTCTTGTTTGTTCGTGCTTACAGGTTGATTTCTTAAAAATTGGATCTTTTCATGGAGGACTATAGGCGACTAGACGAATTGGCGTATCTTGTGCACCAACTTGGCGTAGGGAGTGGACAAAGAACATACAACTCAAGTTGGAGTGATCATCCCAATCTCAACTATGACAATCAATGGATGAGCCCACCTCCACCTTACATGCAGTCCTATCTACCGCCATACATACCACAATATTCGCCATGGCCGCAACAACCTCAATATCATACCCCTGGTGAGTCTTTAGAGGATCTTCTTTCAAAACTTAATGATAGTACTTTGCAATTTCAACAGGAATTCAGGGCTAGCACTCAGAATTTGGGTAACCAAATGGAGCAAATAATAAGATCAGCCGATCGGATAGCAGCACAAAAGGAGACCATGATTGCATTCGAATCATGGAGTGATGAAGAAGAGGAGACTATGGAGAAGGTGGTACTGATGCCACCCGAGCTAGAAGTGGAGATACATGTGCCAATAGAAGAAAAGGAGCTTGTATATCCTACAACTCCGCAAGGTAAGTTTCCAACTGAGAGCTATGTTGAATACTTAGATGAATCAAGTGATGTGGAAGAGGAGTCGGCGATAGAGTACTGTGTTGAAATGGATCCTTGGGACTATTTTTTCGAAGACAACACCTTGGACAGTGGCAAAGAGGTAGAAACTCCAGAAACGATGGTACTGATGCCATCAATACTTGAAGAACAAACAGAGGTCGATGTGGATAACAAGGAATCTTACCAGAATGAGATTCCCAAAGGCGAGCATATGGGACGACAAGTTAAAGGATGCCATGAGGTAGATCTTGATCGACCTCAACTGACTTCTTTGGAGGAAGGCGACATAGTGAAAAGACAAAAACCCTCCAAGAGGTTCAAGGCAAATAGGCATCGTCTTAAGCGAGAAGATTGGCGTCGGGCCACCGACATTAAACAGAGGCGCTGCTTGGGAGGCAACCCAAGGGGAGTTAGTTTCCTTTCTCCCTTTTACTTTTATTTTTTATTGCTTTAGTAGTTAGACTTTTCTCTTTTCTTGTATTTTTGCCTTACATTGGGGACAATGTAAGATTTAAGTATGGGGGAGGGATTAGTAGTGTGTTATTGTTTTTCTTATTTCAAAAATACAAAAAAATCGAAAAATTTAAAATTTTGAGCTCATAAGTAATGAACGCATGCTTAGAATCACTAGCCCATGATGAAACCTAATTGATATCATGCATGCTTTTGAACATAGGTGAATTGTTAACCTTGGAACACTTTGAACTCTAATGCAAAGTTTACTTTAACTTAGTAGTTGAATATTTTGAGCACATTATTGTCATGGCTTGTGAAGTGTGCATAGCTTAGTGAAGATTGTGTAAACTTTGTGATAGTCTTAAGAAGTCTCTAATACATGCTAGAACTTAACTACATGCTCTTTGAGGCGTATGTCTAGACTACTTGCAAACATGAAAGTGATATAGGCAATCTTTGATGCGTTTGAGCCTTTCAAGCCTACCATGTAAACAAAATCAATCTCTAGTACCCTTTTTGAGCCTTAATGTAAAAGAATGGGAGTATGCTAAGCATACTCAAGACCCCCATTCAACATTCCTTGACTAGCTTATCATCCTTCCCTAATGAGCCTAAATGTGATTTTAATCCATACCTTTTAAGGGAGTATGATGTATTTCATTCAAATGCACTTGGGAATCATTGAAGTATATTTGTGAGCTTAATTGTCAAAAGAATGGAATGCATGAAAGAAAAAGGAATGCCTTGAGAAAATAGATAAAAATATGACTCCAAGGGGAGCCAAGGCACTAATGAAGAAAAATGTTGAAATAAACCTTGAAAAAAATGAACAAGGTTTGAAAAATTCATACAAGAAGAGAAGCTTTTAGTGTGCATTTCATCATACTCTCTTGTTTGAATATCCTTACCCTTTCTTTCATAAGCCAATACCTAGGCCAAGCTACAAGCTAATAAAGACCTACTTGATTTATGTTTGCAAAGTAGCTAAGATAGTGGAGAAGAGTGTGCAAGTGAGCTTATACTTGTGTTAGTGTATGACTTGAACTATTGTGGATTTACATATTTTGGAACTATAATTTGTACACAACACTTGTTTATGACCACACACACACGTTCACTATTTTGTTGAGTATGAAATGTATAGGGATTGAAATTGTTCCACTGTTAATTTTTCACCGCCTTTCATTACTATGCATGTTTTAAATTGTTGAGGCATAAAAGTGAGGACAAGTTAGTTTGTTATGATGCTATGAGCCAAGCAAAAAAATATTGTAGTTTTGTCTGATTTACTCGAGGTCGAGTAAAGATTAAGTATGGGGGTGTTTGATGTGACTAGAAATAGACACATCTATTGCGCTTAATTATCTACGATTTGGTATATTTTGATGGATAAATTGATACATATGCTACCTAATCGTATATTTGTGTAAATGTAGGGAAACGTGAAGAAATCAAGCTAAAATGATGAAAGAAGCAATAAAGTTGAAGAAAAGAGGAAAAAACCGGAATCAAAGACACATGTTGCTCCTTTCTCCTCAAATTTCTATGTATTCCAGCCAAGTTTTGGGAATGTGGTCCATATAAAAGTTGTAGAACTTTGAGTTATCTTCGCGTGGACAGCTGACTCGTCGAATTCGGAGTTCGTATGTGAAAGTTATGGCCAAAATACAAAACTCGCCAGAAAAATGATGGACAGGCGTAATTACGCCATTCACAGGCGTAATTACGCCAACGCTACGGCATGTCTAGGCGTAGCTACGCCATTATACGCGTAATTACGCCTGAAGACTTTTGGAAAATTAAAAAACTTGATTTCTTTCCTTCCCACATGGATTCTAACCTACTCCATCAGCCTCCCAATACATATATACTCGAAATTCAGACCTTTTAACCATCTAGATAGTTAGGGTAGAGTAGTTTAGGATAGTTTTATATTTTCTTTTCAATTTTGTTGAAGAACGGCTACGAAGATCGAAGCGAAGGCGGGATTGACACTTCGACGAGCGGAGATCGGATTAGTATTCTTTCCCTTGCTTTTATTTATTGTTTTTATTAGATTATGTCTAGCTAGTTTTTAATTCTTGGTTGAGGAAGACAAATCCTTGGAATTATTTATCTTGGGGAGATTCATACGCTTTATATATCAATTTTATTGAATATCAAGAGTTTTTCTGATTTTGTTGATATGATTGATGTTTGTTTATTGGATTGACAACCTAGTAACTTGCATGAAATCTAACGCTAAATTAGATATCAAATACGGAATCGTTTGATCCCTCTAATTTACGAAGCAACTAAGATTGATGAATTTCCGCTTATGAGTTTGTTAAATTCTTAGGAAGAACACTTGACTAGATTAAACATAGACGCTTGGATTATGTTGTTTAGCTTCATCGATCTCACTAGTTCATATGCTATCATCGATTTAAATCTTAATCGCTTGTATTTTGATTGATTGTTTGATAAGGGTTAAACTAGAACGCTTGGGCTACTTAACTAAACGTAAGGTGAGATAGGACTTTGATTATTGGATTAAACGTCCAACGATGAATATTCATATGAAAAATTGAGTCTTTTGTGAATCGATGAAATAGATGATAATTCTAAGGAAGAGTCGACCGATACCAAGAATCGCTTTCATTAGTTTAATCTTTAATTTAATTTAAGTAGTATAATTCAATCACTCACAACCCCATCTTTTATTATTCTTTTGTTTTGATTTTCATTAACACAAAGATTCACACCTCCTCGTGGGATCGATCCCTACTCACGCTACTACATTCATTACTGTTATTAACTTGAGAGGGTTAATTTGGGCGTACGCGATAAACGCTACCAATAGTACGCTAATTAATTTTGGTAATTACTACTAGTCCATGTGGGTACGACAATCCTTACTTTTAGATCATTATAAACTTGACACCGTACACTTACGGTATATAATCGTTGCACTGGAATTAATTGTTTAAAATAATAGTGATCAAGTGTCAAACTTTATTTCTTTCAAATTGATTGAGTTCTTCTTGCATAACTTCTATCCAGCTTGGATCTAGAATAGTATCATCTATCTTTTTGGGTTCTACATGAGAGATGAATGCTGCATGAAGAAATTCATTAATCATCAGTCTTCAGGTGCATAGAGGAGCAATAGGGTAACCTATGACCTGCCCATGTGGATGATCCTTCTTCCATCAGAGCGGAGGTCCGAGAGGATTTGTTACTTCGTCGGTAGGTATTTGAGTTGGTAGCTCAATAGACTGTATTAATTCATCATTGGTATTTGTGATGTGTACTGCAGTAGGGTTATATACATTATCGTCCTCGGCAGTAGGGTTCAGCTCTTGTGGACCAGCAGGTTCCTCTGCTTGTGCTTCCGGGACTTCTAGCTCTAAAATGCAGTCGACCATTCTACTGTAATCCAACTCATCGTCATAATTATTATCAATATGAGTATTTTCTAATTGATTACTAAAGTTATTAATTTGCAGTTCAGATGCAGTATTATCTATTGATTCATCAAATTTCATATGAATGGATTCCTCTACTGTAAGTGTTCTATTATTAAATACTCTAAATGTCTTACTAACAGCATAGTAGTCAAGAAATATTCATGCATCAGATTTAGCATCAAAACCGATGAGATGAGTCTTTCCATTGTTGTGAATAAAACATTTGCAACCAAACACATGGAAATAAGAAATATTTGGTTTATGTCATTCCAGATCTCATACAGTGTTTTGTTCGCTCGTTTATTAATCATCGATCTATTCTGCGTATAGCAAGCTATATTAAATGCTTCTGCCCAAAATCTCTGAGAGATTTCTGACTCTGCAAGCATAGTTCACGTAGATTCTTTCAAAGTGCGGTTCCTTCTGCAACTCCATTTGTTGTGGGGTTCTGGCAGCAGAGTATTCGTGTTTAACACCAAGGTCATCTAGATATGATTCGAGTGACTGATTGGTAAACTTGGTACCTTTATCACTGCGAATTCTATCTATCCCACACGACTTCTCGTTTTGTAGCCTCGGTAGTTTTATCAGTTTTGGAATAGGACCCACATAAAATGAGAGAAATCATCTATTAACACTAGGATATACTTCATTACCCCTAGACTTGTTACTGGTATATGACCAAAAAGATCCATGTACAGCAACTCTAGGCACCGAGAAGAAGATTTACTCCCTCTGTTCTTAAAGGTAGATCTGATCTGCTCACCAAGCTGGCATGCTGAACAAATCTTGTCATTTGATAACTCTATATGGGGCAATCCATCAACTAAATCAAGTTTACGCAGACTGGCAATAGTTTTAAAATTTAAGTGACTCAAACGCTTGTGCCAAAGCCAATTTGTGGAGCTATTCAAAGCAGCAAAGCAAGTATGTGAGGCTGACTGATCAAAATTCCAATCAATTTTATAAGTGATATCATGCCTCTTACCCACAAGTTGTACACTATCATCGGCAGATCTTATTGTGCAGGTGTACTGGTTAAATTCTACCGAGTGTCCATTATCACATAATCGACTAATGTTAATCACGTTATAGCATAAATTTTCAACTAACAATACATCTTTAATAATAATGTTACAATGGATAATCTTACCCTTACCCACTGTTCTACCATTCACGTTATCACCAAATGTTATTCTTGGTCCGTTGGATTCTATTAGCACGGACTGTAGACAAGCACTTCCTGTCATATGTCTAGAACATCCACTGTCCAGGAACCACTCTGAGCTCCAAACTTGCTGGATTCTAGATCTCTGCAATTAAAGCGATGAAATCATTGGTACCAAATCCTACTTGGGTCCGGACAGGACTAGTCCTTTCAGGACCCACACTTGGTTAACCCTGAACCTCTTGGGTCTATTTGTGTCCTGATATGTGTGTGCAATAAATGGTGATGGTGTTCTAGGGTGTTGCGTGTGGTATTGAGTGTATGCATGTTGTTTTGGTTTTTGGTTCCTATTGGGAAGCATATATCTCTTCTGTACAGGCATACAATTATAGTACCAGTTAGGCTTCATCTCTCGAATTGCTTGACCAGCAGACTTATGTCCACGATTGGACTGATGTATTGGTCTAGTCTTCTCTACTGGCTTGACATAACCAATATCATTGTGTGATGCCCGTTCCTTAATGAGTATTGGCTTGACAGGTTCCATACCCAACTCACTTGGTTCATATAATGTGCTGGATTTAACAAAGTTCATTGTTTGAGACTTGTTCTTCGCCAGACATAGCTGAGATTGAGTGCCAGATGTATTACTATCATTGTTGATATAGCCTATACCGGCAAGATCACCAGCAAGCCTTATCGACTCTAGTATCTCATCTTTTCTGGCGGTTGATGTGTTCCATGTGCGAACCAATTTGATAAGTTTTTGGTGTGCACATTTAACTTTGTCCTTTTCTTTCTCGAGTAGACTTACTTTTTTCCTTAAACATTCAAGCCCCCTTGATTGTTCACAATCAAGTTTACTATCCTGTTGTTGGATTGAGCTAGTATGTTCAGTCTTGTAGTTCTCGAGGGATTCATACAATACTTGATACTCATTTATCATGTCATGTAATGTATTAGTGAGTTCAGTATGTATATATTCAGAAATATTTGAACCAGTTACCTCACTGACGTCATTTACCATGAGACAGTGAACTCCTTCATCTTCACTTTCACTCAAGAAGCTTGAAGATTCTTCAGATTCTGAGTCTGAATCAACCCACTTACTTTTGTTCTCCTCAGCGACAAGAACTTTTGATCTCTGTCTCGTGTAGATGATCTTCTTTTCTCCTTAGACTTCTTGTAGTCCTTGGACGTTCTCTTTTCATCATCCTTCTTTGGTTTTGTGCAATCGGCGATGAAATGTCGCGGTTTAAGACAGTTGAAGCTTACACGATCATCTTCTTCCGATCTGTTCTTGAAGTTCTTCTTCCTTGGATAAGACTGGTATGTCTTCTGGTTCTTCTTCATGAACTTGCCAAATTTCTTGACAAACAAAGTCATTGCATCATTACACATTTGTTCAGGGGTCAACCAGAATGCCTAGCTCGAACTTGTACGCCTTTAAGTCAGCAAATAGATCGTGCAGATCTATCTTGTTTATGTCTTTGGATTCTCTCATAGCTATGGTCTTCACATCCCATTCTCTTGGAAGACCCCTTGTGACTTTTTGGGTAGTTTCTCTGTTTGACAGTTCCTTACCTAGGCTGTTGAGTTCATTTACAATTCATGTCACTCTTTCATCGTATTCATTTAGATTTCTCAAGACATCATCTTGATATTCTCAAATTTTTGTAGAGCGGCAGTGAGCTTGTTCTCCTCGGTTTGATCATTTCCTTCACACAACCGTGAGATCTTTTCCCAGATATCTTTAGCAGTCGGACACATTTTGATTTTATTGAACATATTTTTGTCCAGTGTCTTGAACAAGATGTCATTGGCTACATCATCCAAATTTACCTTCTTCTTTTCCTCATTGGTCCAGGATGTTCTGTCCTTTTCAACCATATGAGGTTCACCACTAGAAATTGCCACTATTGTATTGATTTTCAAGATCTTCATAGGTACGTCAGTGCAGACGTACCACATATCATTATCCTGAGAACTTAGATGTGCTGCATTCGAATTCTCCAGTCATCATATCCATCATTCTTGAACATATGAATCTTGCTGGATGAGGCCATCAGTTCTTGAAACATCTCACAATTGAGAAGACCTTGCTCTGTTACCACTTGTTAGGATCGGCGTTGTGTTTAGAAGAGGGATTGAATAAACACTAGACTCAATTTACCGATTCTGCTAAGTACATCAGACTGTTAAGTACTGCGGTAGGATCTCAATTGATAACAAATCAGCAGACACAAAAATATTGCGGAAGATGTCTACTGAACTTGTGAGATTAAAACTTACCAGTAAATTTAAGAAATAGAAAGATAGAGTACTGAAAGTAAATGGCACAATATATGTTCTGGAAGTTCGAAGCACAACGTTTCTACGTCTCCCCTTCTTCCTTTGCAGGAAGGTTACACTAGAAGACTTTGGTTTACACTTTTCAGTATACAACTTTCTTAGGCACCAACACATATTTTTCTAAACTCCTAGCAATACAACAGTCACAGTTGTTTACAATGTGTTTTTACAATACTCACACAGAATGTAAAACTAATGATCTTCGAGTGTTCTTTGAGCAGCAGGCTTAGTAGACTTTGATCTTCAAGATCACAACAATGCTTTTTTTGCTGCTCTGCAAAACTTCAGAATATTGCAATATGCATTTTGAATGTTTTGCTTGAATTCGAATGAAGTTGATTTTGGATTTCTGAGAGTTGAGAAAAGGTCTTCTGCATTCTTTTCTTCGACGTATTTATAGACGTAAAAGTCTAACACAACTATTCTTCAGTTGGCAAGAACCGCGTAAAATCAGCTTCATAATTTTCTTCCAAATCTTTTTTGTCTTCTTTCCAATTTCGTTAATCAACGGCTAGTTTAATATGACGCATTTGGTGGCACTGATGTAGCAGTGCGGTGCTCTGTTGTACCTTTGTCAGAGCGAGTTTTTACTTGTTTTGTGCTGGAACCGAAGAGGGGGGTGAATGAGGTTCCTTGGCTACTTTAGCTTTTTAAAATGAGTTTGCAAAAATAATGAGTTTGTGCTGCGGAAGACTTAAGTCAATCGATAAATAAATAAAACGAATAAGTAAATAAATGCGTAAATAATAAAGCGATAAAAGATAAGAGAATTTGTTATAGAAGTTCGGCGATGAATCGCATACGTCTCCTCTTCCCGGCTAGATAACTTCCAACCGAGGTTCCACTAGAACGAATGATCTTGGCCTTGAGGGCTCCAAGTTAGCTACAATACAACTCTTCCCGAGTACACAAAGCTCTTCACGAACACAACACTCTTCACGAGTCTTCTTGGCCTTAAGGGCTCCAAGGATAGCCACACAAAACTCTTCCCGAGTTACCAACACTCTTCACGAGTCTTCTTGGCCTTAAGGGCTCCAAGGATAGCCACAACACATGCACCAACTTTACTTGTTGATGACTTTATAATTTCCAACTTGCGTCGGTGTTGGGGGACCTTACAAACAAATTAAACAACACCTTCACGGTGTAACAACACGAAGAAACCAAGACTCTCACAAAAGAAAAGAATCACAAACTCCAATACAACACAAATGTATGGAGATTGCAATGCTATATGAAATTTGAATAAGCAATGCTTTGATGAAGTTTGCAGGCTTGTTTCTTCTCTTCAAAATGCTCCAAAGCATCCATATTTATAGTGTAGAAGGCCCCCAAGGCTCCTACTAGTCGTTGCTACACATAAGGCTGAAATCACTCCACGGTCGCCTCGGACATCGCCTCAGGCGATCACCATCGCCGCCCCCCAACGTCACCATAATGCACGCATCGCCTCAGGAGATGTATGGATCTCCTCAGGCGATCAATTCCACAAATCAATGCCGTAGCCTCAGCTTCTCAAAATCTTCCATCGCCTCAAGCGAAGCCCACATCGCCTCAGGCGTTCAACGCATCGCCTCAGGAGATCAGGCCATCACCTCAGGCGAACTCCCCCTGCACGCGAGCTTCGGCGTCGCCTCCGTCAATGTGCATGGTGATGCTGCTCCTGGCTGCCATCGTCTGGGGCGATGGTCACCATCGCCTGGGGCGATCCAGACCAGAATTTGCACCCTTGATTTTCTTCAATCAATCCACTTTTCAACCGATATATCTGCACACTAAGTAGACACATTAGTATAACAAACACAAGTTTTGTTGATCATCAAAACTCAAACATAATCCGGGATAAATTAAGCATTAAACTCAACCATGCGTTTAAGGCTCAACAATCTCCCCTTTTGATGATCACAAAACTTGATAAACTTGAATATGTAATATGCATGAAATGTGAGTAAACACGACTCCCCCTTAGCAATTGCATAGTACATACAAGATTACCAAGTAAAGCATAAAACAAACAACTCTCCCCCTCAAACCATGCATACACAAGCTCTCCCCCTCAAACTATTCATGTATTAATCTTCAAGTTTATCACAAAATTCTCCCCCTTTTTGTGATAATCAAAAAGGACAAAATTTAAATAATATGTTGATACATAGCCTTTTTTTTTAACAATTTACACATGTTCCTCATTAAGCATGTAATAGACATAACAAGCATAATATTAAATCATTTTGAGGAATACAAATATGTGTGTAAGGCAATCAACAATAAATTCTAAATATTGCAAAATGTGCATATATTCTACCAAGAGTTCATGCACTTATACCCAATAAACATTAAAATTCTCAAAGCATCATTTGATAAATTTATTGGAATCATGATAGTATTATGTCAAAGATAGAGCATCTAGACAATTATAGCATGCTTAATCTCATAATTTCACATTTTCTCATAGCATATACAAATTTGAATTTAAGGCATACCAAGATACTTACTATAAAAGGATAAGCATACATCATGCATCAAAACAATTTATATGTGCATATGCTAAGGGGTAATGCATTTTACTACCAATGAATATTGAGCTTCATTATTTATTGGTCGCAATTAATTTGTGCCAATGAAATTTTGAATTGTTCTTTTAAAAAGCACAAATTAAATTTACCTTTGATGACAAGAGTGTGTTCTTGTCATTGGTCCTATACCTCGTGCTTCTTCTATTGAGGTGAATGAGATAATCTCCTCTCTTGATGTGCTTGTGCCTTCATCCTCCTTCCCATTGTTGTTCCTACAAAACAAATTAACAATTGGAGGGTCTTTGATACCCATTTGATTTTTGGGTCCTTGAGGGTTAGCTTTCATTGGCGCTTTTGGAATACATTTCCACCTTTTGTTAGGTTGATATTGGATTCTAGCAAACCTACATTTATTCTTAGTATGACCATCTTTGCAATAATAAGTACAAGTAGAAGAATTATGCTTAGTTTTAGCCAACAAGCTTGAAAATGTTTTAGATTTGCTTGAGAAGCCTAGTCCGGCTTTATCGAAGCTACAATGTTGCAAGCCAAGCAATTCATTGATCTTTAGACTACTATCACTAAACTTGGCAAAAGATGTCTTTAAATCATGCACTTGATTTTTCAAAGTAATATTTTCTTCTTCCTTCTTAGCCAAGTCTAGCTTAAGCACTTTATTGTTCTTCTTGGTTCTACCAAGACAATCAATGAGTTCATTATAAGCATCTAATAAGTCATCATAAGATGGTACCTCATCATCTTCTTCTTCATCTTTATTTCCAAGAGTCATTAGACAAAGATTTGTTGATTCTTCTTCATCGGAATCACTATCACTCTATGTGGTTATAAAAAGAGTCTTCTTCTTCCCTTTGTCCTCATTCTTCTTCCTAGGACATTTGTTAGCATAATGACCTTTATCTTGACAATTATAGCATGTTACCTCGTGTTTGGAATCATGTTTGGTAGCACTAGAGGTCTTTGGCTTGTTGTGTTTGTTGAAGAATTTCTTGAACTTTCTAGTGAACAAGATCATCTCTTCATCATCATCTTCTTCTTCATCCTCGGATTGATCTTTTCTCCGTACCAAGGCGATTCACTTTCTTATGGATCTCTCATCCTCCTGTATTCCCTTCCTTGTTGACACTTCAAGCTCATGGGCCACCAATGTGGCATGAACAAGGTCATAAGATGCATTTTCTCCTTTGTTGGACTCAATGATGGCCGTCCTCTTTGCATCACATTCCTTTGGCAAGGCTCTTAGAGCTCTTTTCCATATTTTGCTTTGGAGGATACTTCTCTCCAAGTTGGGCAAGCTCGTTTATGATTTGGGTGAGCCTTCTAACATCGAATCAACCTCTTCTCTGGACTCCATCTCAAATGTCTCATATTTGAGTTGTAGTAGGTCTATCTTTGTCTCTTTCACTTGATTGGTTCCTTCATGACAAATTTGCAATTTATCCCATATCTCCTTTGTGGTTGAGCACATCAAGATCCGGTTGTACTCCTTCATATCTAAAGCACAATGCAAAATATTAATAGCTTTAGCATTTTGTGAAATTAATATCATATCCGCTCTTGTGAAATCGTCCATTTCTTTGGGAACACTTATTCCCCCAACTTCCTTTAAAGGAATGTGTGGACCTTTCACAATGATCTTCCATTGGTCATAATCTACGGATTGGATATATAGAGATATTCTATTTTTCCAATAACCGTAATCATCACCCGTGAAGAGCGGAGGCCTATTTGTCGATTGACCTTGAGCAAACTCATTTGCTAGATTAGCCATATAGAAATTTTGATTTAAAAACAAAAATCAAATGGCTCTGATACCACTTGTTGGAACCGAAGATGGGGGTGAATGAGGTTCCTTGGCTACTTTAGCTTTTTAAAATGAGTTTGCAAAAATAATGAGTTTGTGCTGCGGAAGACTTAAGTCAATCGATAAATAAATAAAATGAATAAGTAAATAAATGCGTAAATAATAAAGCGATAAAAGATAAGAGACTTTGTTATAGAAGTTCGGCGATGAATCTTCTACGTCTCCTCTTCCCGGCTAGATAACTTCCAACCGAGGTTCCACTAGAACGAATGATCTTGGCCTTGAGGGCTCCAAGTTAGCCACAATACAACTCTTCTCGAGTACACAAAGCTCTTCACGAGCACAACACTCTTCACGAGTCTTCTTGGCCTTAAGGGCTCCAAGGATAGCCACACAAAACTCTTCCCGAGTTACAAAGGCTCCTACTAGCCGTTGCTACACATAAGTCTGAAATCACTCCACGATCGCCTCGGACATCGCCTCGGGCGATCACCATCGCCGCGCCCCAACGGTCACCATAATGCACGCATCGCCTCAGGCGATGCGTGGCGATCAATTCCATGCGTGGCGATCAATTCCACAAATCAATACCGTAGCCTCAGCTTCTCAAAATCTTCCATCGCCTCAGGCGAAGCCCACATCGCCTCAGGCGATCAGGCCATCGCCTCGGGCGAACTCCCCCTGCGCGCTAGCCTCGGTGTCGCCTCTATTGATGTGCGTGGCAATGCTGCTCCTGGCTGCCATCGCCTGGGGCGATGGTCACCATCGCCTGGGGCGATCCAGACCAGAATTTGCACCCTTGATTTTCTTCAATCAATCCACTTTTCAACCGATATATCTGCACACTAAGTAGATACATTAGTATAACAAACACATGTTTTGTTGATCATCAAAACTCAAACATAACCCGGGGATAAATTAAGTATTAAACTCAACCATGCGTTTAAGGCTCAACATTTTATCTTGTTGCCTTATACGTCTGCTGGCTTCTACTTGACTGTATGTCTGCTGGACAAATGATCAACCGATGTCTTTGTCATCGTCTGCTGGATAGTCATCAGCTACTTAGTCTGCTGGACCAAGGTCGACTAACATTTTCTTAATTGCCTGCTGGTGTCTCCTACGGATTTGTACATTGAACTTAGACATCTTGTACCAGTAGACGTTCATTCTCTTCATCCGGTAGATGATAACTCTTAGTCTTTGGACCTGGTAGACGATATCTTTTACTCTTTACATCTTGTAGATAATATCTTCTACTCTTTGTATCCAGTAGACCTTTGTAGAGCCAATCACAGTTCTTTTCATCAGTAGGCTTATTTGATGCAGTAGATGCTTCAAGCAGTAGACGTTTGTTATCACCAAAACTTAGAAATGTTTTCCCAACATTATATTGTTTGTTTTATTATAACGACATATTCATCTTATAATTTGAATTATCATGATGAAATTGATGCATATCAAAATGAAGAACAAAGTACACCAAATATTTCATGCTCAACAGCTAAGAAAACTACTAAAAAAAGGACTAGTAATGTGAAAATTATTTGATATAAAAACTATTGAGGGAAATGTCATAAGAACTATTTATAAAAAATGTAAAAGTGATTATACATACATATTTTAGGTGGAGTGAGTCATTTACATAGGCATATGACTAAACATGAAAGAGAACTCAATGATGGTACTCAAGGTACTCTTTCTCAATATAATAGCGATAATAACAGTTCGAATTTAGTTTTTTCTTATTCGGTTGAAAAAGATAGAAGGGTTAAAGACATGGTATGGGCAGAAAAACCTTTTTCTATGGGGGGCAATACAAATTTACTAATTATATTCATTAGGTATACAACCTCAACATAAAAGTATTTCAAGAAATATTATTAGATCCGATGCATTTACAAATTTTCAAGAATATAAAGCAAATTTTATTTCATATTTACCAAAAATTTCTTCAAGGATAGCATTTACTAGTGATATTTGGACACCTTATATTTGTAATGCATATATATGTGTTACAGGAAATTTGATAGATGATGAATGAAATTTAATAAAGATTAGATTTTTCAAAAACTGATTCGCCACATATGGGTGAAGTTATTTCTAATGTAACTAATAATGCATCTGCAATCAGTCATTTAAAATCTTTTTGAAACAATTTTAAATGGTGATTTACATGTTGGTTGTGCATGTTATATTTAAATTGTTTATTTAATATGGAATGAAACCAATTGACTCTCATTTAGAAAAATAAAAAAAATAATCTTAAATTTCTTAATGGTTCAATTTCTAGAAAACAAGATTTTAAAAGTTTATGAATTTCTCATGGTAAAATTTATGAAGAAAATTCCTTATGATATTTCTAATAGGTATAATTCCACATATTTAATGTTATAAGTATGTTTACATTACAAAGATATTATTACAATATTTTTTATGAAAGAATGCCTGGATATTTTAATGCCGAGGAACATGGGTTGGGAAATTGCTTTCTATATTTTGAAATTTTTGGAACCTTTTTATGATACTAAAATATTTTCGGATTGTTACTATCCAACTTCTTCAATATTTTTAAATAAAACTTATGAAACTAGTGAATATTTTTCATTATATAGAGGCAATCGTTTTTTAGAACCATTGTCGATCATTTCCAATAAGAGAAGTGGTGATATTAGTGGTAGTAAACATTCTGTTTGGATAATGTTAAGAAGAAGCAAGATTCTACTTCAATTTCTTCTACTCCATTTTCAATTAACAAGCAATTACATTTAACCAGGTTATTAATTTTAGTGGACAAGAATTAAATTTTTTTGATGCTTTGGCATGGTGGAAAGATAATGCTAAACTTTGGCTAGTATTTTTCATCATGTCACGTGATCTACTAACACCTCTGATATTCACAGTTCCATCAGAGTTATGTTTTAGTGTATGTGAAAGAGTTCTTGATGAAAAAAGAAGTAGATTGTCACAAAATATCGTAGAGATGTGTATTCGTTTAAAAGAGTGGTTAGATGTTGATAGTCAATTACAATGTATAAAAGGACATCATCAAAAAAACATGAGTTAATACAACAAAACAACTACTAAGTCTTTAATATCAATAGAATATGGTAGGCTACATGAACTATAAAAGGAATCAAGTCGAGTCGCGTACATTCATCGGTCTTCTTTAAGAATTTCTTTCGATCAGAATATACTCGTAGATCCCTTTGAACTCCTGATCTTTGAACACATGTGAGTTAATCAAATTAATTAAAATTATTATTATATTATATTACAATATTATGAACAATTATTTTTTTATTAGAAAAAATTTAGAAACTGTAGTCGGGTCGACAAGGCATTGAGTGTTTCCGCATCTTTGTTTTATCCAGCGTTAGACTTGAGTTCTACGAAAATTGAAGTTAGACATCCTTATATCATCCATATATTTCGATTTATTATCACAACATTATATATCGGTACTCAATACTACTGCTAGATGTATAATTTCAAAAAATATTATGTTTAGGAGTGTAAACGAATCGAATCGAGTCGAATATGAAGAAAATTTTAAGTTTCAAATTCGGCTCTGTTAGATATATTCGATCTCGAGTTTGATTCGAAGTTCGAATAGTTTAACAAATTTGGTCCGAGTTCGGCTCGAATCAAAGTTCCAGTTCGAGTTCGAAATGATTCGAACATTCGCGAGCTATTCGAACTATTGCTCGAAAATAAATTCATGAAAGGTTCGAACCTATTTATTTAATATATAATTATATTATATTAATAAATTATTAAAGTTCACGAGCGGCTCGCGAACTATTGAACAAAGTAATATGGGCTCGAGTTCGGCTAGAAAAAAGTTCAAACATGTTCGAGTTCGGCTCGAATTCGAGAATTTAGAATACAAATCAAATATTTTTCGAGCTGGCTCAAAAAATCCGTGAACCTGCTCGATTCGTTTACGCCCCTAATTGTGTTACTCGTGTTTTAGATATTGAATGTGTTTAAATAATAAAAATAAAATATTTATTTTGGTGTCCTGTTGTAGCATATGGAGATAAGTTGGAAGTTGGAACCTTTTAAAACTGTAAATTCCCAAGTAAGACTTTATGGCTTATTTGTGAGATCCAATCCACCCATAATTTAAGCTTAGATTTGAAGTCATTGTGGCTCATCGGCCTACCATGAAATAATGTATGTTGTTCGTGTAACCTACCTCAAGATGTTCAACGGACAGGACTAACCGGATCGGTTCAATCCGGTCCGAAACCGGTGAGTCTAGTCCCCAGCCGAACCCATAACCGGCTAAAACCGGTTATGAGGCGGTTTGGAACCGCCGATCCGGTGGTTCCGGTGCCGAACTAGAACTGGTAGCATAATTATAAAGAAAAAAGGAAAAAAATTTGTTGCCCAACGGCTAAATAACCGTTGTGCAACATTCATGCCCAACGGCTATATAGCTGTTGGGCATGGATTTTTTTTTAAGAAAATATTTTTTAAATTTTTTTTTCTATAACTCTCAATCTCTTACAACTCTAATAACAAATTGTCATCATATTTTTATCACTTGTTTGGATTGTAAAATTCTTAATATTTTTCGAAAAATATTATGACATCTTCTTCTACTGGTCGCGGTGGTCGTGCTGGTCCTCTAATCCACCACCTATATCCGATGTAGGTGATGTTTTTTTTGCCGACATCGACGATATTCTTGATGAATCGCAAGCTGCGGAAGATGAGGAAATAATTCCTGAATCCGTCGCTAGAGAAAATCTCGTCGCTTCATCCGCAACTAATACCGCTGCCTCTAGTTATCCGGTAACCATCCCAGACATAACAAAGTTTGGATCATTTTGATATTATCACCAAGCCAGGTACGAACGACTCTTCCATTGTTTATAAAATTTGTAAAACAACTTATAATTATAAAACCGACGGTTCTTCCGGGAGCACCGAAACTTTTAAAAAACATTTAGTAAAAAAACATAGTTTTGATGAGGTTACTCTACTACTTATAGGTAGGGAACCAACACAACTTCAAATTAATACTCAAACTGGATTTAATTTTGTTTTAACACCAGCTATAAACCGGAATGCACTTGTTCATTTAATTGTTAGATGTGAACTTGCTTTTTTGTTTGCCGAGCGTGATGGTTTTGTTGAATATAATTCTTTCGTTCAACCTCTTATTAAAAATATTTTGAGACACTTTAAAAAGAAATTGTATGAATGTTTATATTGAATATCGACAATCTTTAACTAACCATCTTTCATCTTTAAACTATAGATTTAGTTTAACTACTGATATTTGGACAAACATTAAAACAATTATAATTTCTTGTTGTTACATGTCATTGGATAGATGATAATTGATGCATGCAAAAACAAATATTGTCACTTGATAAATTACATGAATCACATACAGGAGCTACAATTGCTAAATTTATTCATAATACTTGTAAATTTTATGGAATTGCTGATAAAATATTTTCTATTACACTTGATAATGCATCTAATAATACAACGGCAATAAGCTTGAACAACCACATCGAATGAATTCCAGTTCTTTTTGGGTCAAAATTTCATAACAGATTAGAATTTTGACGTCTTGGAGTGGTGGAATGCAAACGCTCGACAATTCCTATCTTAACCAAAATGGCTAGAGATGTTTTTTCTTGTTCAAACATCTAGTGTCGCATCTGAGCCGACGTTCTCAACTTGTAGCCGAATAATTGGAGACCAGAGAACTTCTCTTAAAGCAGATTCATTATGCATGTTAACATTGCTCAAAGATTGGTTCGATGCTGAGTGAAGAAATAAAAATGAAGGAGGAGTCGACGAGTTCGGCAACCAAAGTTCCGAAGAAGAAGAATTTGCGAAGACAATATTAATAAATTATGATGAATAATGTATTTTCTTTTTAAGTAAATTTTAAATGTTTATCATTTTACCTTGTAAACTTTTCGAACTCAATAAATTATTTATTTTTCCATTCCAATTCAATGATTCATTTATTATTTCATCAATAAATTTGTTATTTTCGAAATATTGGCTAAATATTAAAAAAAATTAAAAAACTGAAAAAAGGACGGACCTGTTCCGGTTTGGAACCGGTCCAGCATAATACACCGGTTACATGGACCGGTGTGGTTCAATGGCTCTTGCCATGGAACCGGAACCGGTTCAATCCGGTTGGCTACCGGGTTGAACCGGTTCCGCGAGTTTCGAAATCGGGATCGGTGTAATTCGGTCCGGTTCGGTCCGTGAACACTTTGAAACCTAGCCCAATTTACTAAGATTAAAGACTTAGTTGTTGTTATTATTTTCTCTAAATCAATTGCGGGTGGATGAGAAATTAATTTTGATAAAATAAGTCAATTAAGAATCTATGTAAAAAACTGGAATTCATTAAAAAAAATTTAAGACTAATAAATCTCATATATATAGTGTTTCAAGGTAATAAAAACTAATTAAGTCAAGTTTCCACTTGTAAATTCTCCGAGCCAGAGCCAGAGCCACAGGCCGATCTCGCAAAAATCAAACTGGACACTTTTGAGGCAACCTGGACCGTTAGATCCATAGTCAAATTGATCAGATTCAATTAAATCCATAAATTACATTTATCCGCGAATGAACACCCAAATCCTTGGGCTATAACTCATTAGAGTACTTGTACCTCTCATTTATATACATTTCTCTCTATTTTTCCTATAATTTTGTAAAGAGAGTTTAAAAATAATTGTTATAATTCTATGCCTGTTTTATAAAGTTCATAATTAGAAGCAGAATTAGATCAAGTTATCATTAGACACAATCGGATTCATCGAATGGTTGGACCACACATGTATAACAATTTGTGTTTATTGGTCGGCCATCAGAGTTTTATATGATAACAATACATTCATACATGCCGAAGGTCTTGTGGCACAGCTGACACCGGCTCCATTAAGGTAGCTCGAGGTCTTGTGTTCGAGCATCATCCCCTCTCCTTTCTCTTGTAGTTGTAATAGTTGTTCAAAAAAAAAACATTCATACATGGGAATTATTGTGACTTGGAATGCAATAAGAAAATGGAAAAGGAC
This sequence comes from Haberlea rhodopensis, assembly GCA_907163345.1. Taxonomy (NCBI): domain Eukaryota; kingdom Viridiplantae; phylum Streptophyta; class Magnoliopsida; order Lamiales; family Gesneriaceae; genus Haberlea; species Haberlea rhodopensis. The sequence goes on along the minus strand of CAJQUN010000632.1, from coordinate 112,382 downwards.
CCTTTATTGCAAACTCCAGCTATGTATAAACCCAATCACACCTTTTGATCACAGTTTAGAACCAATCAATCTCCAGGTCAAGAATTTACATTGTAAACAAAATGACTAATGGACATGAAACGAATGATGCTCTCCACAAACAAGTATCTGAGTTCTACCAAAACTTTTCTTACACACAAATCAAGAAACCGACACTGTACACACAAACCCGGAAGAGTTCTCCTTTCCTTGGCCAGCATTTTGGCTTTTGCCTGGTCTGTATATTGAATTGCCAGCAGAGGAAGAGCTGCATCTTATTGTACAGATCAATGAATGAATGATGGAGAGGTTCAGCCACGGCGTATCATAATACTGCCACTTGACTGTTCGGATACGAGAGGAAGAAGAGACAGTTGGTGGATGAATTGGAAGTTGGGTTTTGTAGTTCTGGGCAAGGTTCGGGTGACACATTGGTTGATGATCCTTCAACATTGGAGCATACCCATGGCGTCGTTGGATCGGAAGAGATAGAGAATGATATGTTTGACAAGCATATAGAAGTGAAAGGAGATTCATCTATTCCCAAAAAATTACCTGCTATAGTAATATTTACACCGACTATGTTCTTGAAGGTAATCTCACTAACCACCGGCAGTGCATCAGGGTCGAATTTGTCATCTGGATGTGAATCATACTGACCTGTTGCTTTGATTCCTTCATGTACATTTTCCATGTAAGCATCTGATAGAAATATGCCTTTGATATAGCCGCCTCTTCCTCTTGCTGTTTTTAGCTGAACTCCGGTCAACGAGTCCTGCACATAAAGGTGCTCCACCATTACATTTGAAATGCCGCCAGACATTTCACTGCCAAATGCTATTCCCGATCCTGAAGAAGACTTTAGCCGAACCCCTCGAATATGGATATTGCTGGTTGGTTTCCCGTATGATATTCCATACTCATCCCAACCACTTTTTAGCACAACTGCATCATATCCCATGCTAATGTTGCTGTTCTCAATGCACACATGCTCAGAAGAATCTGAATTTAACAAATTTTATTTAAGATTCTGATTACAACAATAAAGTCACTCTGACTAGCCAACACATGAAATATAGATTAACTTTATATAGTCGTGATATGTGAACGTTAGAAAATATTCAAGAATGAAAGGTGAAGCATGTGATAATCAGATAAACTAAGATCATCAAGGATCAATTCAAAAATCAAAATCCATGCCACTAGCCGAGAACTATTAGACAGACCTGGAACTATCCCACTGGTATGTGGAGACTCGGGCGGAGAATATACTGTAATGTTCTGAACTAGCAGGTATCTGGATTACAAATAAAGAAATAAAAATAAGTGTTGTGATCAAATATAGCAGTTGAAACACGACTTATTGAATATCATGTGTTTAACTGCCACTCACCTGCAATAAACTGGATGTATATTCCAAGCAGGTGCATTTAAGAAGGTTAAGTTCGATATCAAAACATTGTCCGAGCCGATCAATTCTATTAAATGTGGTCGACTGTAATTTAAGGAGTGTGCATTCGATAGTTCCCACCAAACCAAGCCCTGACCATCAATAGTTCCATTATTGCCTGTTTAGACCGTAAGCACAAAAATATCATAAGAATGCCTATACTGCTAATGGTGAGAAAGCACTGATAGTAGCAAATGGATCAGTGTCAGGTATAATTTCTTCACCCGTTATAACCACATCAGTTAAATTATGTCCCATGATCAAGCTGCCGTATCTGTTACCGGGTACCTCAAGGCCCCGACCATAAGAAGGTAAGGGTCCAACAACATCCCAATGGCTATAATCCTGCAAAGATACTCGTTAAAAGATTAATAGAACTCATATTTCCCAGATTACCAGGCAACTTAGTTGTTTGGTAGCAAGATAAGATTTTTCACAGTACGGTGATCACCTGAGAAGCAAGAAGAATGGCATCTTTTTCGAGGAATAGCGTCAGATGGCTGGTAAGATTGATGCATCCTATAACCCACCGGCCAGCCGGAACATACAGCTGCGCACCGCCCTTGTCAACGAAGGACTTCAGATAGAAAATAGCATTCTGAAATGCTAAAGTATTTAAAGTTTTCCCATCTCCCACCGCCCCGAATTCAGAAACAGTGACGCTGTGAGGTCTGGGAATCAACGGCCAAGAAGACTTGCATTCTCCATTGTATTCTGCCGCATAACTCGACACCAGGAGCAAAAGCAAAACCACCTGAGAAAGAAAGGAGCCACAAGGAAACAGGTAGGTTATCAAACCATAAAGCCATATCCCATACATGCTTCAAATTTGCAAGAATTAGGGCCCTAATAAATTGTTTGCATATACTAGCTAAGAGCCCAACAATAGCTCAATCATCCACATTACATATTAAGAGAACAAGCCTCACTGGAAAAACTAGAACATTAAAAAAATTAGTCCCTTCACTGCTACTTACAAATAAAGCATCTTTAGATCTAGAATCCAAGAGTTAAGCGTCTATTACAGACAATGTAGACAGATCAACCGGCACCCTTACTCAGAATAGTGAAGTTCAAGCCCAGTTCGAAGCAAAATAAACTAAGGTAAATAAATAGTCGCTTCACCATTCAAAAATAAGCAAAAAAATCCGATAAAAAAATTAATAAACAAAAACAGCAGTCAAGTTAAGATTCACAGTCGTGGAAATCGTATTCCACGAAATTTATAGCTTAATCCAACGCATATCACTGGTGAGGATTTACTTTTTGCAGGATTCCCACATTCGCACAAAGGAAAAACACTAGTACTAGATCCAAGAAACTTATTAAAAAACCCACAATCAAAAAACTTTAAACAACTCACATTAATCAATTAACGAAAGCAAAAACGTACAAATAATAACGTACTTACTAGCCTCTTCATGTCTCTCTTCTTTGAGCCCTCATTCGAAGCCACCCTCCCAAAAAGCTTTGACTGTGCGCAGTAGCTAAAAATGGAAAGAAAGCAAGAAAGAAGGAATCGAAGAAGAAGAAAGAAACGGGCTGTGATTCAATGATGATGAGTGGCAATTATTATTAAGGAGGAAAAGTAAACAAAATAACGGATTATAAATGAAAAGGACAGCAGAGATGAGACATAGACAGCCCTTACTTGAATATATTACACATAATAAAAATGGAATTGTGTTTGCTTGTATGGAAGGTGGGATTCAACCAACGGCAACTGAAGTTAATTTACATAATTATGAATCATTAATTACTCCCATAATTATTGTCTGTGGTTTTGGCCATTGGGTTGTTTGCGTAGGTGACGAGAAATTGGTCTTGGCTACTCCATTTGATAGATCCATCAATTGAATGAGCATATTCACATTCAATATTGAAGAGAATATAAACATCTAATGGATGTGACTATCCATAAGATATTATCCTATGAAATAGCCAAGAATAAACCGGTGACGAATATGTATATAGTTTGGCTTTTGCATATGGGTACAAACTTTAACAAATTAACATTCAATTAAAGATAATCTATAAGACACAAACCGCAATTTAAACAACAAATGTAAACTTGTTTTTCCTCCTTTTTTCATGTCATGTGCACATTGCACCCATACAAATAAGGACCTTTTTTATACTGCTCCCAGATTTAGGACTAATCAAGTATAGTCACATGAAAATTATTTTTTTTAATATCAAAAATAGTCCAAAACTTTTGTTTTTAATCAGTATTAGTCTCAAACTTTTGTTTTTAGTCAAAAGTAATCTCAAAGTGCGCTATTCAAATTATGAGACCAATTTTGTTAAAAAATAATTTACGTGAGACTAAATTTGTTAGAAACATTTATGTGGGACAATACTAATTTTTCTTGAACTATATTTGATTAGTTTTAAAATGTTGGGACTAGTATTGGAAAATTTACGAGACCATTTTTTTTTTTAATTTACTTCAGAATTAGATTAGCTTGGTTTATAAAATGAACATAAAATAATGGAGACAAAAAAAGAATTGATATGTGCCTGAGAGAAGAATAGGACCCAGCTTAGGCAATAAGTGAATGAGATATGGGAAATGGTAAGCTGGCATGAATGTGTTTTTGCCAGATCAGAACCCCACCGGAATAGCCAAGCCAGCTTACTGCATCTTCTTTCAGTCTCCTTTGTCCTTACATTGCTTTGCTTGTTTCACTTGTTTTCTTCCCTAATAATAATAATAATAATAATAATAATTGTAGATCATTTTGTAATAAAAAAAATGAGTCTTTTTTTTTTTTAAAATCTTGCTACTTTTTTTATTTTTTTGCTTTCCATTTTATAATATTTTATCCACCCAAGTATTCCATATGCAAAAACATTATATAAAATTGTTATCTACACTCCAAATAACACTTTATTTTATCTTTTTATTCTATTATTTGACTAAATTAACCTCTTATATGACTTTCCTTGTAAACATTTTAGCGTAAAACCCCGTACTAAGCGACAAGTGGAAATGATAGCTACTCCACGTGAGTGCCACTGAATCAAGATTGTTATGTCATTGATGGTAAGTAGCATTTCGTCTACGAACACATAGAGGATGTGTCGTATAATTCCCAACGCTATTAACTGAGAGTATCTCTAGAATTTATTTTAATTATCTAGATTATTAATTAGAAACATATATGCTATTTTGTTTCAATTCATTAATTTTTTTTCAAAATTGAACAAGAAATAAAATAAAGTTCCAGGAAGAAAATATTTTTTTATTCATGTTGTGATCAGATTGATCTTTTGAAAACTATATTCAATTAGATTGATTTATTATATAATATTTTTAGTTTGAAATATATTCAATTAATCGGATTTTTAAAAATTTGATTTAACTGATAAACATTTATTTGATTACACAAGACTATATACATAATTGAATATGTATTTGAAGCCAATACTACAAATTCATGCCATATATAATTAAAAAAATTATAACAGAAATAGAATATTATGATTCTAATTATTATAGTACGACTATACTTTTGAATACAGCATATTATTATTAAGAAATAATAAATTAGTTTGACAACTAAAAATCTATTACTATATATTAATGTAAGATGTTTGAAATTTTGTACTATGTTAATATGTATTTAATTCATTTAAATTTTGAAATTTTGCAATTATATAAGAATTTTGAAATTCTTCAAATTATCAAAATTTATATTAAGATAATACGAAGATATCTGAAGATGGTTTATGATATAAAAGTTTTTCTAGTTCAAATATATATATAAAAAAAATAAATTGATTAGTTTTTTTTATTATCATTTATTATATATGGAAATCGCAATTCATAGTTATAGTAGACAGAGCTCAATTTTGTCAATATATGGGATTAAATAGGAAAAGTGTGTTAATTTTAACAAGATAAATTTTCTTTTGAAATTTAAGGAATATGTAAGGATAAGTATAAAATAACATTATTGGAGTGTAAATAACAGATGTTCACTTGAAATATTTTTATGGCTGAAAAATAAACCACGAAAATATATAATATAATGTGTTTGATATTATTTATATTTTATTTTATATTACACATAAGTGATGTATTAGCTAGCACTGGTGGAAGCAATAGTCAATATAACAGAGCGGGGGTTTTTAATTAACAAGAGTGATAAAATTGAAAATCGGGTTCTTTTAAATAAGAAGAAAATTTTAGAATTTTTATATCTTTTAATGGTATTTAGAAAATTTTAGAATTTTTATGGGCTTGACATTTATTTTCCATGTACCTGCGTATTTATAGGCTGAGAAGCTGTACTTGCTTTTAGCATTATATCATTTACTATTCCAAGTCTTACTCCTTACTTCATCTCTTAGGTCTTCTTTATTATCGTTGCGGGGAATTCGATGCTACAGTCAACCAGTGTATCTTACTTCTTACTTAATCTCTTAGATATCCTTTGATCCTCAACTCGATTACCATGACTACACCAAGAGCTGAAAATAATTTGGAACAGTCTTGAATTTACGAAATAGAAAACTGAATTGCAAAGGAGGGAATATGATCCAAGTTTCGGGATTGATCCATATATAGTCGAGTAATATTATTACAGTCCATTTTATGTTGCATACACTCACTCCATAACATCAAGAAAAAACATTCATGATCAAAAAAAAAAAAACATTCATGATCAAAAAAAAAAAAACATTCAATATATACACTATAATACACTAAGCTAGAGATCGTACTATTCAACCTGAGTCCCATCCATCGATCAACGCTAATTTAATTGGCAAATTGCATATTTACCCGTGAAACATAGAAAATAAAATAAAATCTCATATGTAAAATTAAAGGTCCTTTCAAACCTTGTTTTATTACAATGCTCCATTTTCAGGGGATTTATTCTTGATTTTTAGAACAGAGGATTTTAAAAAACTATTAATTTTGAACAAGAGGTTATAAATGTTTTGAAATTTCCACATGGGGCCAAATGCTATTTGTCCGTGGTTTAATTATTAGCTACAGAACAAATTACTATGTTCGAATTTTTGAGTGAAGCATAAATACACAGCGGTGTGGTTTGTCCCACTTTTGAGGAAAAATAAAAGTGCATCCAATGGCAAAGCCCCACCTACCACATGAAGGACTTCATCTACATGATCCATCTCCCCTCACTAATATATATATATATATATATATATATATATATATATATATATATATATATATATATTGGGGAATCATCATTCTTCTATATTTATTTTTTAAATGGTACCTAGCCTGATTGTGTTTTCGTTGAAACAATAAGTTATGATGTTCCTACTAGAGAGTAGCAAAAATAAATAAGGTTAAAATCAACCCAACAATTGAAACAAATTGGTCTAATTCCAATAGTCCTTTCACTCACAATCACCTAGTTATGTGATTACGACAACAAAACTACAGAAATAGAAACTTACTGGAACGATTTGCTAACAAAATCATAAAGATGATATAAAGCTGCCAAACATGGAATCAATCATCTAGGATCACTTCTTAGACTTCTTAGTTACCCTGCATACGATTTTGAAGTGGTGAGAACTCAGTGTACACTAGAGATTAATAGGTTGCCACATATTTAAAAGTCACTTACTGAGTTGGCTGAGATGTAGGCGCAGAAGTCACAGCTGCAGGCTTTGCTGCTTTCTCTCCTGGTCCCTGTTATGGCACGAAAGGAAAAGGTTTCATTCAAATTCACAATGCACAGAAAGTCATCCAGATGATATAGAAATAATTAAAACACAAAGTTACAGTACTGCAGAGCATCCTCTCCAAGTAGAAGGGTAATATAGAACAGCTAACGACTTAAAAACCATGAAACAAATGGAACCAAAACTCAATTAATTTATCTCCAACCATCAAAATGGCAAAACAGACTCTAAATCAAGTTCCGCATCAAATTCAGTTTCTCAGACGGAGCCCCACTGTTTCTGGTCCATATAAAAGAAACACAAAGCAACTAAATACAAAGAAAGAACCAAATCTTATACTCAATAATATGCATCACCTGAGCTAGTCGTTCTTCCCTCCTAGCAAATTTTCTTTCCCTGCTAGCCTTGTTCTTTGCTCTCTTGGCCTCAAATTGGTCAGACAAGGTCTTCTCCCTAGCCTTCTCAGCCTTAGATTTATGGATGCTTTCCATCAAAACACGCTTATTCTTAAAGACATTACCCTTGACCTTCATGTACATGTCATGATACATGTGCTTATCAATCTTCTTCGACTCCCTGTATTTGCGAAGCAAGCGTCTGAGAACCCTCATTCTCCTCATCCAGAGCACTTTCGTGGGCAATCTTGCTTCCCTGGTACCTTTGCGTTTACCTGAAATAATTCAGAAATAACCTTAAACAGAAGGTAATATACTTCTCCGCCCAGTGAATGGCTTGTCAGAAACATAAGAATCAAATTTCTAAACAAAAACAAACTCACAAAAATAGGTGCATAAAAAAGAGGCATCACATCAACAATCAAAGCTAGGTTTAGGTAATCCAATAAAATCTTCATATTTAGGCTCATAAATAACTAAATAACCAACCAAACAAATTTACACAATTTCAGCAGCAAAGCTATCGAGTAACGTATTACGGTATTAGTGACTAGCCAACATGAAAGAGGGGAAATTCAGAACTCGACATAGACCGGAAAGCAATACCATATCCACAATGGCGGCCTTTTCTTTTGGCCTCCTTCATTCGGCGAGCACGAGATCGGGAGTGAATCTTGGTTGGCTTCCTGATAATGAAACCATCCTTGACCAACTTCCTTATATTCTGACCTGAATACACAATAAACGAGCATCTGTAATACCATTGCAAGTATTTGTAATGCCTAGCAGGCACGGTGTACATTGCAGTCAAAAGAAATGTATCACAAATCCAACATGCTACAGATGATGCACATAACTCTATCCTCAAGGAAAATATTGAATAATCCGTAAATTTTGAGCCTCTCAATTATGTTACTAATCGAAACACGAATCATCAATAAATTAAACGATTTTAATTGCTTAAGGATATATCAACAATCATAGCTAAAAACTCTTACAAGATTAATTAACCTAAACCTTCCTGAACCGCATGAAATGATATAACACAAAACAAGTTATTCGTACACAATTATTAACGAACAAAAAATGACCTGGATGTCAATAAACTGAGACATCGCAAAGTCAAAAGTAAACCAAATTTTAAAATCTAACAATATATTGTCTTACAAATAAAGAACAAAACGAGTGCGCGAGTGATATAGAGACGATAGCTTACGAGAGTTAGCCATGGAGATTTCGTTGCATTCATTGGGATCGAGCCAGACCTTGCCCTTGCCGCACTTGAGTACGCTGGCGGCGAGCCGCTTCTGTAGCTTTAGCGATACCATTTCTCCACACCCTCCGCTCTCTTCCTTGTAGTAGAGCTTGCGAGGTGGACAAGTCGAAAGAGATTTTCTTTATCTGCCCTAGGTATTCTTATCGGGTCTTTTGCACGGGTTTTCAAAATGGGCTTACTCAATATTATTATTGGGTCATTTTCCATCGATGGGCTTGGATGAGATTTTTCTGTTCGGTTTGCTACCTCAACAAAAAACGTCTATGTAATACCGACGGTGATTTAGAATTCTAGATCGAGCGGATCGCAGACTTCGGAACAAGGTGATATCGATGGTCAAAGTTCAATGGATCCCAGGGGTGTCGAGGAGGCCACGTGGGAGATGGAGCGACATATGGTGCAGCACTACCCGGAACTATTCTCTGGTAAGTGAATTCATATTTTATTTGACGTTGGTAAGTGCATGTTAATTTCGATGTCAAATTTTTCTAAGTATGGGAGTATTGTGATATCCCTAAAATTAATCATGTATTTTATGGCCATTAATTATGATTTTGAGGATAATTTGGTATTAATATTATTATTGAGGATGAGAAATGTATAGTTATGCGGTGGGCATGAACTAGTGATACATCAAGGAGCATGTGGTGCATTGTGGGGAATGGTGTAATTTGGCATGATATATATCGGGCTTTGTTTTAGTGATGTAGAAAAAAGCATGTAAATTGTTATTATGATACATTTTCGATAATGCTTATAATGTTGGGATATTTTAATACATCATGTTAATTAGTTGGTCATCATTTTAATTTAACCCCCCCACCCCACCCACTTATATCAACTTACCCCCCCCCCCCCCCCCCCCCCCCCCAAACCCTCCTTATCACCTAGCACCATCAAGAAGAGGAGAAACCTTGGAAGCTTGTAATCTTCGTTTCTTGCTAGAAAATTGGAGCTAAGTGGTAAGGGAATCATTCCTTGTATGATTTGAGCATGTTTTGGCAAGATTTGGGTTTTGTGTTTTTTAGGAAAAGAAATGGGTTTGTTTTGATTATGTTGTTTGTTGTTGGGTTGTGGTTGTTGATGTGTTTTTTGTTGGTTTTGGTGTATATTGATGAGTTGGATGTTTAGGATTTGAGGTTGTATGGGTTGTGTGGGAGGAATGGGATGAAGTGTGTGATAATGGCGATTTTCACACACACATGGCACGTAGGCAGAAACTTTCCGCGATCGATCGCGAGTTTGAGCGATCGATCGGCGAAGTCCGCGATCGATCGGCAGTTACTCAGCGATCGGTCGCGGAGTGGCGAATTTTGAGCATTGAGGCAGGGGAGTCTCGCTATCGATCGCCGCAATTGAGCGATCGATCGCGAGACCCGAAATATGGAATTTTTGGTTATTTTGTTGGATTTTTGGTATTAGACTATTATTTGGCTTCTAATATTGAGTTGTACACTTGTGTAGAGCCTTCCCAGGTGGCAACACAACGAAGGGGATAAAGTCCTACACACATCCCGTATTTTGGAAAGGTACGTAGAGAGACGTATGGACACCAAACGGTAAAATATATTTGCATTTTGGATTATGCATTGTGGTTGCATATATATATTGGATGCTTGGTGCATATTATGGATAGTCATTGTTATATTCGAGTGATTATTTTAATGCTTTGCCGCTGTCATTTGAAGCGATGAGAGAATACTTGCCGCTGTCATATCATAGTGAGGAAAGAATATTTGCCGATAATATGTTGAAGCGATGGTAAATGCCGCTGTCACATTAAAACGAGGTTATTCGATGCCGCTGATATGTCGAAGCGATGGGTATTAGTGTCGTGGTCATGACAAAGCAGTGTGCTAAAATACACTGTTACAACAAGACTATGATTGGTTATTGGTATTGATGGAATGGATATATGTCATGACTTTATGGAACTGTATTATAATCTGATGATTATGAATATAAGTTGTGATACAGGGACAACCAAAAGGGAGCGTTTTAAATGCATTGGGTACAGGAAGTGCTTTGTATTACAGTTTATGCATTTATACATTATAATTATATTGTGGTGAATATGGTTTATTATATGCTCATGGTTTGGGGTTGTTCCTATAGGAGCTTTTGGCATGGAGGGCTAAGGCAGGGTTGATGCAGTGAGCTATGTGAGGAGTGCTACTGGTATAGCAGAACAAGAATTCTTTTGTATAGTTTCTACACAGGGTAGAGTAAATATATTATTTTTACATTCATTTTGTGAGAATGTAACTAATTCCTTTTTGGAAGTTTTATTTTGGCACTGTAATCCTTAAACTCGAGGCATCAACATGAACCCTTATACTCTGATTAATGCATGTTTAGCTCTCTTAATGCACTTAATCCACACTTAAGTTAGCGATGCACTACATAAACATAAACAAGTTAACATTAAAATTCGGAAAGTAGGGTTCTCAAAACCCAACAATATAAAATATGTAATTTGAAAGAAAAATTTTTTTATAAAATAATGCATCTAAATTATGATAATAATAAGCAATTGCCGGAAAAATGATAAATTAAAGGTTCAGTCTGGCAACAAATAATACGATCGTAAAGCACGTGGACAGAAAGAAACACGTCGTCTATTATCATCATGCAATAAACACCCCACCGTCTACAATTCCAAGATTTTACCAAAAAAAAAAAAAAACCAGAAGAGAGATTATCAATGGCGCTTTGGGAAACCATCTTCTACCTCTCCTTCTTTGTGTTATCCGCTTCTTGCGTCCCTTGTTCCACTAGCAATCCTTCAGCATACCAAGTTCTCCAGCACTACAATTTCCCGGTGGGCCTTCTCCCCAAAGGCGCCGTCAACTACAACTTGAACTACGGCACCGGGGAATTCTCAGCTCATCTCAACGGTTCCTGCAACTTCAAGCTGGAGAATTCATACGAGCTGAAATACCAACCTGTGATAAAGGGGGTGATATCCAACGGAAGGCTTCGGAATATGAGCGGCGTGAGCGTGAAGGTGGTGGTGATGTGGCTGGGTATTGTGGAGGTCAAACGGATGGGAGAAAACCTGGAGTTTTCAGTGGGGTTTGCGTCTGCGGATTTTCCGGTGCAGAATTTTGACGAGAGCCCTCAATGTGGTTGTGGGTTGGATTATATTGAAGCAAATAATTCGATTTGATTCTTCTCGATGAAATGTAAGATTTTTTGCATGTAAATTACTGCTGCTTCTTCTTCTTGCTGCTGCATATTTTCTTCACTAAGGAATGAGGCCATGCATACAACTTTGTTTTTGGTTGTTTAATGTTTCGGTTTGGAGAGAGCTCCTAGAATTTGAGTCGTGCAATATGCGAAAAATATTATCTTCACCCTAAAAAAAAGGAATTATAGACCTCTATAAAAACAGTTAGAAGAATATTTTGCTTTGAGAAATGTTTTATGAACTAGAGTTGTTTAAGTGCCCCTAGAAAATTAGAATAGAATGTAGAGTAGCAGGGAAAGGGGAAGAAGAACATCTTGTGATGGAATAAAATAATGAAATGATTGTTTTTCAGAAACTAATCTCAGTTAAAAATAGAAAAATCTTCACATTATTCATTATTATCATCATTTTCAATTTCTTGTGTCTAGCGGTGCATGTAATTTGCATGCACCGCTAAACTCATGCGATGCATATCTCATGAGGTGCATGTAATAACTTGATTCTACCAACAATTTTAACTACAAGACTACAACAATCAATTCCTAATTCCCTTTGTAAATGAAAAGTTTGAATTTGTTCATTTGGAATCTAGGTTCTTCTACTTCATTATTCTTTAATATGAATTTCTTTTCATCGTCTTCATAAATTTTCAGAAACTAATCTCAGTCAAAAATAGAAAAATCTTCACATTATTCATTATTATCATCATTTTCACTTTCTTGTATCTAGCGGTGCATGTAATTTACATGCACCGCTAGACTAATGCAATGCAAATCTCATGCGGTGCATGTAAATAACTTGATTCCACCAATAGTTTATATCTACAAGACTGTAAAAAATAATTCCTAATTCCATTTGTAAATGGATTTCATCTTCATTATGAATTTTCAGAAACTAATCTCAGTCGAAAATAGAAAAATCTTCACATTATTCGTTATTATCATCATTTTCACTTTTTGTGTCTAGCGGTGCATGTAATTTACATGCACCGCTAGACTCTTGCGATGTATATCTCATGCGGTGCATGTAAATAATTTGATTCACAAAGACTTTTTATCTACAAGATTGCAACAATCAATTTTTAATTCCATTTGTAAACTTATTTCATCATCATTATGAATTTTCAGAAACTAATCTCAGTTAAAATAGAAAATCTTCACATTATTCATTATTATCATCATTTTCATTTTCTTGTGTCTAGCGGTGCATGTAATCTACATGCACCGCTAGACTCATGCGATGTATATCTCATGAGGTGCATGTAAATAACTTGATTCTATCAACAATTTTTATCTACAATACTGCAACAATCAATTCCTAATTCCATTTGTAAATGGATTGCATCATCATTATGAATTTTCAGAAACTAATCTCAATTAAAAATAGAAAAATCATCACATTATTCATTATTATCATCATTTTCAATTTCTTGTGTCTAGCGGTGCATGTAATTTACATGCACCGCTAGACTCATGCGATGCATATCTCATGAGGTGCATGTTAATAACTTGATTCTACCAATAATTTTTATCTACAAGACTGAAACAATCAATTCCTAATTCCCTTTGTAAATGAAAAGTTTGAATTTGTTCATTTGGAATCTAGATTCTCCTACTTCATTTTTTTTAATATGAATTTCTTTTCATCATCATCATGAATTTTCAGAAACTAATCTCACTCAAAAATAGAAAAATCTTCACATTACTCATTATTATCTTCATTTTCACTTTCTTGTATCTAGCGGTGCATGTAATTTACATGCACCGCTAGACTCATGCGATGCAAATCTCATGCGGTGCATGTAAATAACTTGATTCCACCAATAGTTTATATCTACAAGACTGTAAAAATCAATTCCTAATTCCCTTTTTAAATGGATTTCATCATCATTATGAATTTTCAGAAACTAATCTCAGTCAAAAATAGAAAAATCTTCACATTATTCATTATTATAATCATTTTCACTTTTTGTGTTTAGCGGTGCATGTAATTTACATGCACCGCTAGACTCATGTGATGTATATCTCATGCGGTGCATATAAATAACTTGATTCACCAAGACTTTTTATCTACAAGACTGCAACAATCAATTTCTAATTCCATTTGTAAACTTATTTCATCATCATTATGAATTTTCAGAAACAAATCTCAGTTAAAATAGAAAATTCGTCAAATTATTCATTATCATCATCATTTTCATTTTCTTGTGTCTAGCGGTGCATGTAATTTACATGCACCACTAGACTCATGCGATGCACATCTTATGAGGTGCATGTAAATAACTTGATTCTACCAACATTTTTTATCTACAAGACTGCAAATTCCTAAGTCCATATGTAAATGGATTTCATCATCATTATGAATTTTCAGAAACCAATCTCAGTTAAAAATAGAAAAATCTTCACATTATTCATTATTATCATCATTTTCACTTTTTGTGTTTAGCGGTGCATGTAATTTACATGCACCGCTAGACTCATGCGATGCATATCTCTTGTGGTGCATGTAAATAACTTGATTCTACCAACACTTTTTATCTACAATACTGCAACACTCAATTCCTAATTCTCATTTGTAAATGGATTTCATCATCATTATGAATTTTCAGAAACTAATCTCAGTTAAAAATAGAAAATCTTCGCATTATTAATTATTATCATCATTTTCACTTTCTTATGTCTAGCGGTGCATGTAATTTACATGCACCGCTAGACTCATGAGATGCATATCTCATGCGGTGCATGTAAATTACATGCACCGATAGATTCAGGTTTGTCTTTTAACCAAAAACTTTGATAGATACACCAATAGTTTATATTTTCTAAAACCATTGACATTTTCAGAAAGACCATCCAATGAAATGTTTATTTCATTTCAGTAAATATGCCATTTGATGATAATGGGGAAATTCTTGTGAATACCTAATCTTTACGTAATGTTTTATTTCATTTCAGAAAGCCCAACCAATTTTATTCTTTTACGTAATTTTTTGTACGGCTTCATCTTTTTGGAAATGCGAATACCTCAGCTTCTCACATTAATCAATGAAGAAAACGATTCGATGGAATGGGTGAGAAATTATAGGAATTTTTGAGTATTTTTCTGTGTAACATGGAGAAATTCCAGAGATAAAATGGAGAAGACAATTCATGTTGGAGACACAGCGAGGAAGATGATAGTTTATGGATTTTTTCGTCATTTTGACCTAAAATGGACCTAGTTGAAAGCAAAATATTTTGGTGGACTGGAACGAAAAAACTTTCTCCTCTTGGTACCGACCCGAAATTTTCCCATTAATTTATAATAAAAATTAAATTTATTTTTTAATTAAAATAGATTAATTAAAAAAAACCTTATATATATATATATGACCCACCCTTGACATTCCTTATACAGATAATTAGTAGAGCTATTAAACTGACATCGCATGATTAGAAGTAATTAGCTAAACTTATATGCTTTGATTGTGTGTCTATATTAGTTAATTAGCTAAAATTAACATGCTTGCTTATGCTTTTAAGTTTTAAGTCATCCTTTAGCTAAGTAAATAGGAAGATATTATTATTATATTTATATAAATGCAAATGGTGGCCCTTGAACAGAGTTTAAAGTTCGATTGCCGTGTCTTAATTTTGAGCTCATTTTCTTTACATAGTTGTTTACTATTATTATCTATTTATATTTATACTAGTATAGCCAACATGCATTGCATGTGTATAATATAATATAATATAATATATGAATATTACGTGTGCTTTATATTTAATAATTTGTTTGTTTTTATATAAAATAATTGGTTTAGTTCTTATTTTTCATATCTACGTAATAGAGTTAGTTGAGAAAAAAGTGAGAAAAATTAGTAAAAGATGTTGAAATTACTAATAAATTAATGGAATGAAATGTATATATCAAGATGATGTTTGGGTAAAATTGAAAAAATAATTGGTGTGATAGATCATGCCAAAACGGTTACTATAAGGTAATTACAAGCCTGGAAAATTTTTAAAAGCTCGATTCGTTTACACTTTTAGCTGCTTAATCTGACTCAAAAAAAAATCTGAAGAAAATCTGAAGGGGGCAAAATGTTATTTTTGATGGGCAAATAGCAATTTTTGGGAGCTAAAATGTAATGTTTGAGGGCTAAAATGTAATTTTTTTTATAAAAAGCGAAAAAAAATTTGGCAAGGTGGGCACCGAAAAAGTCGAAATGATATGGCTTATGATACCGGATCCAGGCAAAATGAGAATATAAACTTCAGGGCTTGTGGTATCTAAAATAGACATTTATAGAGTTTTAATAGACATTTATAGAGTTTTAAAAAGTTAGGTGGTATTCAAACTTGCAAGGGCCAACTTGATCCTCTTTCCCATAGATCTCAGATGAGGGACTTCACAATCACTAGCCAATAGACTTTTCTCTCATGCCTTTCTTCGTTCATGTCTATAAAAGTTAAGAGGCATTCAAATTTTAATGCACTTATAATGACTGTACAAAAATTGAAGTATTATATACAAGTATAAAAAATCCAAACTAATCCCATGATTTTGGCTTGACTTTTATCCAAAGAACTTCAATACCCTCATATGTTTGTATATCATTTTGCCTATTGTTTATACTTTTCGATGGAATACAGTTGTTTGCTAATGTTGTCCCCAGACAGCAGAAAATTTTCGGGCTCTTTGCACTTGTATATTCCTGATGCACTGTGAACATTAAAGTTATCTCTAGTTTTTTGCTTGGATAATAGCATTAACTATACCTTTTAAAGAAATTATCTAAACAATCTAGCTAACACGACGACTTTCTTGAAGAATTTGACTGGGATGCCTGTAATGGTAAAACTCAGAATAATGTTCTTTATCTTCGTGGGGTGTCAGAGGAGGAAGAAATAGAAGATTTATAGAAGAAGCAAATAAATTACAAGTTCGTCATTTAAAAAAATCATTAAAAATCTACAAAAGTCATTCATTTCAAAAAAACGATCATTAAAACTCACCAAAAACCATTGTTGAATAAACCCTCCATAATGTATTATACCACTATTTGACATAAATGTATTTAAATAAAAAAAGACATATCAAAGAAATAAAAAATCGGATAAATAAAAAATTTAATTTACTAATATAGTAGAAAAATGATATTTTAAAGAACTCAATGCCAAAGTAAAATATTAGGTTATGTGTCCTTTTCGAACACAAAATCATTAATCACCTAATTTCCTTTGAGCAGCGTATGATTTTGTTGGCCACCACTATTTGTTAATGGTTGGTGCCAGGCGCTTCCAGAACCACAATCTAAATAATCATTCATTTCATTTCTGAGTTTTAAGGAACAAATATTACTTTTTCTATCAAATTATTAAATGAAAACCATAGACCAAAAATAAAATAGAATTAATCTAACAAATGCTAGAAAGTTGTATTTACTTTTTTTTTTTTCATTTTTAATCAGCTTCCATAGTTGTCCTTATTAATGTTTTTGTTGGTTATTTTTGGTCCAGTTAAGTGAGTAAAAAAAATCCCACAACTCACTCGCACGACCAGCATTCATCCATCAATATTCGTTTTTAGGTGAATTCCGAACCATTTTTTTACCCTGATATTCAAAAAAAGAATTGCAGATGAAAAATTAAGCAACTTGTATTTATTGGACTAAGTAATAGACTTTTACACATCAACCTGCCAACACATCCAATTTTACCTGGGTCTTTATATGATAAAGTGTTTCGAATTACTAAATTAAATAATTCATGGGGTTTAAGTTGTAAATTGTAACTTTCAAATGTAATTTTTTAATCAATTCTTTTAATATATTGTTTAAAGCTGTTGATCATTTCAGAATCCAAGCTAAATTTTTTTAGCAAAAGAGCACACTGCAATCAGCATGGTCTCCACCCGAATTTGGTTTTCTTAAAATTAACTGTGACTCTTCCGTTTATGCAACAATGTCGGTGGCTGCGTGGATTGCTCGTGACCACCTAGGAACAGTTGTGAGGTCTGGAACAACTCAAACGTGTTCCTTGGATGTGTTGGCAGCGGAAGTCAAAGCCTTGGTGCTTGCTATGACTATAGCTCATTCGCTTCAACCTTAGAATTCAGAATATTATCTTTGAATATGATTTGGAGGAGACGGTGAACCAAATCCTCAAGAAAGATCTGGTCCCTAGTTGGTCAGGCCTCCCAGAGATAGTGGCTGCTCAGAAGCTTTTAATTCGAAATCCTTTCGTGGTCTGTCGCTTCTAATTCCTTGAGAAAGTAATGAAGCTGCCCACAACTTAGCAAAGAGATCAAACAAAGTTGGTTTGGAGCTGTTCCTACTTCATCCCCTATGGGATAGATTTACTTTTTTGACACCACAATGGCTTTTTTGTTTATTGCAATATTTTCTGCTTTGTAACTTTTCCCTTACTTTATTTTCGGTTTCGGCATGCGTTGCCCGCTTCACAAACATGTGGTACTCTTATTTGTTCTGATTTATGGAATTCCTTTATCTAGCAAAAAAAAAAAAACAGTTTGTCGACACTTCGTTGTTTTCCGTTCTACTTGCAACTTACATCTGCAAAATATGAATATAATATATAAGAATGTTGCTACACATTGGGTATATTCTCGATTCAATCCTAAAATTTTCGGTGATACGATTTAATCCCTAAATTGAAAAATTTCCAGTCTACTCGCTAACGTTAAGTCGACCGTGAGAAGCAAACATAAAAAGACTGATTCAGTAATATTTTTAAAACTTTAGAGAATAAATCGGATCTGATTTATTCTCAATTCAGTCTCTAAAGTTTTAAAAATATATGGTTTAGTACATCTATGTTGCTTCTTATGGCTGACTTTACCTTCGGAATTTTTTTAAAAAAAATTTAGCAACTAAATTAGGTTTGTGAAAACTTTACGGATAGAGAATGAATCCAAACCGCATTAAAATTTTAATGTATCTCCACTACAAAACATACCCAACTAATTTGTACCAAAATTAGAATGAGATTATATACGAATTTTTCGGTCGAATTCTTCACGTTTTTTTTTTTGAACAATAGTTCTCCACGTTTTTCAACCATAACTTTTTAGTAATACTACATCTGGATTTGTACTACTTTGAAAGATAATTGTGATTTATATTTTGGTTCCAAATTTTGGAAATTAATAAATATAGAAAATCAGATAATTTAATGATTTGTCTGCTACTATTTATTCATATATTATTTTTAATCGAACGAAATCACCCCTCTTTATAATTTTACTTAATTTTTAATATAAAAATATAAGAAAACTCTACTAACAAAAAAAAATTATAAATACAAAACCATTGTTAACTTATTTAAAGTATTATTTGTGAATTATTTATTGAAACTTTAAAAAAAAATTGCATAGTTGTAGCAATAAAAAGAGAAGAATAGAAGAGATTCAACCATAAGAATAAGAACTTGTTTTTATTTCATATTTCATGCTAACCAAACAAAGATCGGGGATTGCAGTTCACACCCCACCGCCACCACCAGAAGCAGCTCGCGTATTCTCTATGAACGTATTCCGACAGATTCCACCATCAATTGCTAACAGTTAACATTACAATGAACGGTGACTTAATCTTCAATCTAGTGTCGTCTGGCTTTGTCCTTGATAAGCATCGCGCGCAACTCGGCCGCGTCCATCTCCTTGGCCTGGTTCTCGGGTCGGTAATACCCGGTAACCGGGTCCGGCGCCCATGAGATCTTGCTCGTTTCTTCGGATCCTTTCTTCAACATCACGTTCGGAGCTCCGCTGTTGGAAACGGCTCCACCCTGTGATGCCGAAGCATATCCCCTCCTAGATCCATCCAAAAATCCTAAATTAAAAAAAAAAAACAAAAACCGGAGAGTATAAAATCAGAATAGGAAAAGGAATAAAAGATTACCATGTGATCGCAGGTGAGATTTTGTTGCTGACGAAAGCAGAGACAGTTTTAGCGTTGGAGAAAGAGCGAGCCATTGGGATTTAAAAGCGGCTGCAGAATGTTTTTGCTATACTTTTTTATTGAAATGCAAACGATTTCTGCAGCGGCGATGGAGAATGAATCTCCTTTTGTTTTTTGTTTAGGGTTGCAATGGAGTTTTGAGGGCGGAGGCGGCCTTATTTATAGGAAAACGAAAACCAAATTTAAAAAAAAAAATGAGAGAGAAGAAAATAAAAATCGAGAGTTTATTGAATGGGCCGGGTCAAAGTAGGGTTCTTGTGAGACCCGAAAAGGCAATTTATGAGACCCGAAAAAGCAAGATTTTTAGGAAGGGGCAAAAAATGTTAAAACAAAAATTTTAGGCTAAAAAAAATTTTAGGGATCAAAATATAATTTAAGGATGTATAAAATATAATTTTTAAGGAGCAAACAACAATTTTTAAGAGAAATTTGCAAATTTTTTTTTTAAAAAAAACATTTGTAAGATAATTTATTTTTGGGCAAGGAGGCATGGTCAATCTGCCCCTGCATGTGTATATACTTTTGCTATCATAAAAATGCAAATTTATATAATATATTAAATTGAAAGTGTTAGAGATAATTTGGGAATAGATATTTGAAAAACTGTTAGATAAATACATGGACTCAAGTAATTGATAATTATAATTTTTTATTATTATAAATATTTTACCAAAAAAAAAATTGAATGGGAATCTTCGTCCCCACACTTAAAAATATTGTTAAAATTGAATGGGAATATTCGTCCACACACTTAAAAATATTGTTAAAATGTTCTCTCTTGATATATAATATAGTTAATTGATCAAATGAGGGTAAATCGTTGTATTATTTTATATGTAATAACAATATATGCCCAATTTTCATTGGGAAAATACAAAATGACTGGTCTAACAATTAAACTAAAATATTTTGAATTGGAACTAAAATATTTTGGATTGGAGACTCAAACTCGAAAATCTAGGTGAACTCTTATTATTTAAACTAGATCAAGGTGATCTAGAGATAAAAAAATTTAATGGAGACTAAAGTTGATTATTTATGGGGTTACAAAGAACCGACTTTAGTGGCCAAAATCCCATGTTTCTTCTTCTTTCGTTTCTGGCCTTAGATTGCGAGGTTTTTGGTGCCATAGCGCACGCCACTTCTCAAGAAATCTGGCTACGCGGCGGAATATATTTAGCCTGTGGGTCCACAATCCACATGCTATAGTGCTCTATTTCT
The DNA here is from genome assembly GCA_907163345.1 of Haberlea rhodopensis. Classification (NCBI taxonomy): domain Eukaryota; kingdom Viridiplantae; phylum Streptophyta; class Magnoliopsida; order Lamiales; family Gesneriaceae; genus Haberlea; species Haberlea rhodopensis. Next base: position 91,199 of record CAJQUN010000632.1, on the reverse strand, counting down.
TATTATTATTGATATCCATTGATGGGGGATCGATTTACCTAATGGGTTTTAACCGACCCAATTTGATTAAGCAAGCTATAGCCCATTTTAATAAACAAAAAGGAGTTGTAGGGTTTTTGAAGATATATCTCAATATTCTTGGGATAGACATGGGTCAATTTGCCATATACAATACAATTCAATGTTGATTAGAACTCTTCTCCCAGATTGACTAGAACTCTACAATTATAGATTGACTAGAACTCGTATTCTATATTGATTGAGACTCTATCTCTACATCTATAAATAGAGGGTACATAACCCTCATTCAGGTACGTCTTTCATAATACGTCTTTCATATTATGCAAAGTCTACAATTTCAATAATTTTTTTCTATTGAAGCATATAATGATTTGAGCGTCGGAGTGGCTTCGCCTACGGGCGGAGTCATCTTATCCTTTTTCTTTGATATACACATATTTTGGAGCAGTTCAATTCAGTTTATAGAAGATAAATCGTTTGTTGCATCACCGCACGACATTTATTAAAGATCACACTTTTTGGTGATATCAATAATAATAATAATAATTATTATTATTATTATTATTTTATATATAGACGCATTTCAAGTATAGGTATCAAACAATTCAATTTTATTATGTTGACGGCTGCTGAAAAATATAATTTCTCGGCAAAAGTGAAATATATCCTCTCATCTTCCTTATAGAATGGGCTCCTCCTTAGAATTAACGAGATCTCCCAATCCTTAGAAGTTCCACTTAGAGGGTTTTACAGAGATACATCTTGACTCGTCTAGAGCAAATATGTCGTTGATGTATAAGGTAGTTTGGCACCTGCTGAATTATATATAGTTTGTAGCTAGGCGTCACGCACACAAAAACCTGAACGTAAATTATGGCGGCCTTTTATTGATTTTGTGTGCGAATGATCCTTTGCGTTATATTAAATATTTGTATCCAATCGATTTATATACCACTTATATGTCAACTCAATATTAAATATATTATTTTTTAAATAAAAAATATATAAACTAACATATCAGTTATATTAGACCAATCATATTGAGTTGATTCATAAACAACGCCCAAGCTGAGTTTATATAAATTTTCCTATAAATTGTACAAACACCGGTCCAACGGACTATATTCCCTAGATATGTAGGAAAATCATGTGGCACTGTGCAAGTTTAAAATTATATACTGGAATAAAGTTAGATTTATAAAAAAGAAAAATTAGAGATACACTTTGATAGTGATAGAGGAAGCATCTATGAGTACTAAAGTTCTGTAAGAGCGGGCTCAGGTCATATTTTATAGTATTGTTATCACAGTATTATGTTAGAAAGTTTATTTTAAAATCTTTTTTATTCGTCGGGTATGCCCCGAGTAGCAGTATTTTGAGTATGATGTTTATCTAGGAGATTTAATTGGATATTGATTTCGTATTTATGAATTATGTGATACATGAGAAACTTGTATTACAAATTTTCAATATTTAGTGTTAGTATTGAGTATATTGATATATGTAAAGTAGGTTGTATGTTTTTGTGTGATGTAGTCATGCCGAAATTTTTATGCGTAGTTAAATTAATGGATTTATGCGTGGAACAAAAGAAAAGGGAACGTGAATTATTAGCCTTTAGTAAGTTTCTGAAGTTGGGTGTGTGGCTTTACACGCATGAGTACCACGCATCCATTTAGGCTGCCAAAATACTCTCCACGCAAAGGCATGTGGTTTATAGTTGGTGATGATCACCTAAATATGATCCTTTAAATTATTATAACAAATTAAACATAATACCGCCGTTTTTATAATAGGAATATTGGAATAATAACTAAAAACTAAAATAACCAAAAACATAAATTAAACATACAAAACAATACCAAACTAAATTTTATAAAAATTAAAAAAATGCAAAAACTATTCAATCAAATTAAATCAAAAAGAAAAAAATATATTTAATAGATAGAAAAATATACTACAAATACATGCAACACGTGCTACAATGTGTGTATACTGTTTTAAGATTTAATCCTCGCATGAAGGTATTGCCCTCACGTAAGTTAGACCAGACGATTGGCATGCCCTTGTATCTCGAGGGTATTACCCTCCGGTCAGTCATATCGTCATCAATCGTCCTCGTATCTCGAACTTGAACTAACCTATATATCGAGTGTCCGCTACTTCACTGAAAAGTTATTCTCTCTCACGGGTACTTTAAAAGCCGAAAGAAGAAAAAGAAAGGCATTAATCAAGGTAATGTTTGGTTGGGTGGATTACCATTGGATGGGACACAGATAGCCCACAGGTGAAGGATCCATGTATTCAGACGATATTTCGAAACTGGCTTAAAGCTTCAAAGCCATTAAACATTCGCGGAATTGGCTTTTCAGATAACCAAGAGATAGTGTTGTTTATTTTTTGTTTTTGATAAACTCGACCACCCAATTTCATTCTTATCTCCACTCACAACATCCAAGGGAGCACCAAGTTTCTAATTTCTTAACTGTTGGATTAATAAAAAATTTATTATTGGGTTAATAATTAAGAGCCCAATAATTATGTTTTATTTTGTTAATGAGAACAAAATTATGGTAAGTTAATTATGAATAGTCAATTAGGCTAAAGAAATCCCACATTGAGTAATTGAGACACTTATGGTTTGTTTATAATGAGATACAAATCAATAGAGTGTAGTTAAGTAGTAAAGATGGGCGCCCCTCGCGCGCCATCCGTCCGTCCGCTCGGCTAGGCTCGCCTCGACGCGTCGCGTCGCGCGTGTCGCTGCCGCGAAGGCAGTCCTATTGATGTCAGATTTAAGTGTGAGATGTTAAGTGTTGAGACTTTTCATCTACCCATATGTTTTCATCATTCCGAAATCATTCTTCACTCATACATTGCATACTACTTGAGAATACTGCACACTAGTCTAATCGGAGTTTTGCTTCAATCCGAACAGAGGTGATTGGGCGTTGTACCTTGGAACTCACTTGTCCAGGAGGCCAGAAGCTAAGGCGGGCAAATTTGATTTTACGGGCAAACGGCTTGCTGTGGCCTCGTCCAGAATTGTTCCAGTTTCATGTTGTGCAAATTTCGAATAATATTTATATACTACTGATGTAAGTTGGCAGTATATTTTATTTTTCGATTATAATTGTAATCGGATTATAATAAGTTATCAAATAACTTGTGGGAATAACAGTCGTAAACTCAAATTCTTTTTTGTTTGTTCCTGTTTTGGAACATAATTGGATTTCGAAAAATAAAATTGTTGAATTTTCAAACAATCACTGTTTGTTCACTATAAAAGGTTTTTAAAAACCAGTTTGTATTGTATCGTTTGTATTCTGTTTTTTAGCTTATGGCTTACCAGATTCCAAACCGAGTTGCTGATAATACTGAGATTCCAGTGGTGAAAGCTAGCGGCACTGAGGTCGTTATGCTAGTTCTGAGAAACCCAACGCCGTTCTCTCAATTTGAGAAATCGGAAAAGTTCAAGGGTTCCAACTTTAAACGTTGTCAACAGAAGATGATGTTCTTCTTGACCACTTTGAACTTGACCAGGTTTCTCAAAGAGGAGAAACCAGTGGAGGACAAAGAGGATCCTCAATCTGCTGTGATTGTTGAGTCATGGATGAGTGCCGACTACCTTTGTCGTAACTACATACTGAATTCTCTTGACGATGCACTTTTTAATGTGTATTCCCCCAAGGAGACTGCAAAGAATCTTTGGGAATCGTTAGAGACAAAGTATAAAGTTGACGACGCAGGCGAAAAGAAATTTGTAGCGGGGCGATTCGATGACTATCGAATGGTAGATGGCAAGAGCGTTGTTGAGCAATGCGAAGAGCTGCAGCTGATATATCATGAACTTGCTGCCGAAGGTATGTGGCTAAATGATGCTCTCCAAGTGGCGATGATGATTGAAAAATTACCGCCATCTTGGAAGGACTTCAAAAGCTACCTAAAGCACAAGCGAAAGATGATGAGTCTCGAGGATCTTATCAGGAGGCTGTGCATCGAGCAAGACAACCGAAAAGTTGACAAGAAATCATTTGGAATGATTTCCAAGGCCAACGTGGTTGAAGTTGGGGACAACTCCCATGGGAATAAGCGTAAGCGTACTTTTGAACCCAATGGAGATACTCAGACAATGAGGTTCACCGGTGACTGTTATGTGTGTGGTAAGCCTAACCATAAGGCAAAGGACTGCACTCAACGTCAAAACAATGACGGTAAGAGGAAGATAATGTTGGGATATGCCCTAAGACAACTTATTAGATGATTGTTTATGACATAAACTGTATTATGATTTTGTTAATGGCAATTCATTATTATATATTATTCGTGTATCTGTGTAATGTGAATTAATATATAAGTTAATGTCCTTAGAATAATATTGTATTGTTCTTAGAGATTGTCCCTAGTCAAGTATTATCATGAATCGGGATAATGATAATGCATTGAGACTAGTATGTTTTGATTGATGAATTGTTCATAGATATATGATATCAAATCAACACATGGGTACATTGTTGGAATCGAAGAGGGGGGGGTGAATGAGATTCCTTGGCTACTTTAGCATTTTAAAATGAGTTTGAAAAATAAAAGAGTTTTGCGCTTGCGGAAGCCTTAAGTCAATCGATAAATGAAAAGAACAAAAATAAATAAATGCGTAATGGAAATAAGCAATAAAAGACAAGAGATTTGTTATAGAAGTTCGGCGATGAATCGCCTACGTCTCCTCTTCCCGGTTAGATAACCTTCAACCGAGGTTCCACTAGAACAATTGGTCTTGGCCTTGAGGGCTCCAAGTTAGCCACACAACAACTCTTCCCAAGTTACAAAGCTCTTCCCGAGCACACTACTCTTCCCGAGTACACAAGCTCTTCCCGAGCACAATACTCTTCCGGAGTACACAAAGCTCTTCCCGAGCTACCAACACTCTTCACGAGTCTTCTTGGCCTTAAGGGCTCCAAGGATAGCCACAACACATGCACCAACTTCACTTGTTGGCGACTTTACAATTTTCCAACTTGCTTTGGTGTTGGAGGACCTTTACAATAAAACCAACAAACACCTTCACGGTGTACTCACACGAAGAAACACAAGACTCTAACAAAAAGAGAATTACAACTCCAATACAACAACAATGTATGGAGATTGCAATGCAATTGAAATAATAATGATCAAGACTTTGTAGAAGTTTGTAGGCTTGTTTCTTAGCTTCAAAATGCTCCAAAGCATCAATATTTATAGTGTAGGAGGCCCCCTAGGCTCCTACTAGCCGTTGCTACACAAAAGGATGAAATCACTCCTCGATCGCCTAGGACATCGCCTCAGGCGATCACCATCGCCCGCGCCCCAACGGTCGCCAAAATATACGCATCGCCTCAGGCGATCGGTGGATCGCCTCAGGCGATCAATAGCAAAAATCAAGGTCGTAGCCTCAGCATGTCCAAATCTGTCATCACCTCAAACGAACTCCACATCGCCTCAGGTGTTCATCGCATCGCCTCGGGCGATCAGCCCATCGCCTCAAACGATCTCCCCTGCATGCATGCCCGCGCATGCCTCGGCGTCGCCTCTGTCGATGTGCGGGGCGAAGTCCCGCATGGTTGCCATCGCCTCAGGCGATGGTCATCATTGCCTGGAGCGATCTTCATGGTATGCTCGCCTAGCCACCGCCTCTGTCGATGTGCGTGGCGATGCCTCGCCTGGCTGCCATCGCCTGGGGCGATGATCACCATCGCCTGGGGCGATCCAGGCCAGAATATGCACACTCGATTTTCTTAATTCCAAACCACTTTTCATCACTTAATCTGCACACTAAGTAGATGTATTAGTATAACAAACACAAGTTTTGTTGATCATCAAAAGTCAAAGATTGACCGGGGATAATTTAACGCATTAAACGCAACCATGCATTTAAGGCTCAACAATCTCCCCCTTTTTAATGATCACAAAACTTGATAAACTTGAATATGTAATTATGCATGAAATGTGAGTAAACATAACTCCCCCTTAGCAATTGCATAGCATATACAAGATACCAAGTAAATCATAAGGTAAACAACTCTCCCCCTCAAACCATGCATACACAAGCTCTCCCCCTTAAACTATTCATGTATTAAGGTTCAAGTTTATCACAAAATTCTCCCCCTTTTTGTGATAATCAAAAAGCATAAAATTTAAATAAACATAGCTCAAATATGTTGACACATAGCCATATTTTAACAATTTTACACATGGTCCTCACCAAGCATGTATTAGCTATTAGATCAAATCAATTAGTGAAATACACATGCGTTTAAGGCACTCAACCATGAATTCTAAACATTGCAAAGTGTGCATATGTTCTACCAAGAGTTCATGCACCTATACCAAAAAAAAATTTATAATTCTCAAACCAACATTTAATAAGATTATTAAGGTCATGATAGCATTATATCAAAGATTAAGCACCTAAACACTTATAGCATGCTAAATCACATAATTGCACAATTCCACATAACATATTCAAATTTGAATCAAAGACATATCAAGATTCTTACTATAAAAAGATAAGCATACATCATACATCAAGATAATTTATATGTGCATATGCTAAGGGGTATTCCATTTTACTACAATGAATATTGAGCTTCAATATTTATTGGTCACAATTAATTTGTGCCAATTAAATTTTGAATTGCTCTTTTAATATGTATAAAGTAAATTTTACCCTCGATGACAAGAGTCCGTTCTTGTCATTGGTCCAATGCCTCGCGCATCTTCTATAGTGGTGAATAGAATAAACTCTTCATTTGAGTTGCTTGGCCCTTCATCCTCCATCCCATTGTTGTTCCTACAAAATAAATTTACAATAGGAGGATCTTTGGTACCCATTTGATTTTTGGGTCCTTGATGGTTAGCTTCCTTAGGCACCTTTGGAATCCATTTCCACCTTTTGTTAGGTTGGTATTGGATTCTAGCAAATCTACATTTGTTCTTGGTATGACCATTTTTACAACAATAGTTACAAGTAGGAGAATCATGCTTTGCTTTGGCCAACAAGCTAGAAAAAGTTTTTGATTTGCTTGAGTAGTCTAACCCGGCTTTGTCAAAGCTACAACGTTGTAAGCCAAGCAATTCACTCATCTTTTGACTACTTTCACTATATTTGCAAAAAGATATCTTTAAAGAATTTAATTCATTTTTCAATGAATTATTTTTCTTCATCTTTCTTGGCAATCTCAAGTTTGAGTAATTTGTTACTCATCTTGGTTTTGCCAAGAGCATCAATGAGTTCATGATAGGAATCTAATAATTCATTAAATGAAGGTACCTCATCGTCGCTTTCATCTCCTTCATCTCCAAGCGCCATTAAACAAAGATTTGTGGATTCTTCTTCATCGGAGTCGCTATCACTCCATGTGGCTATAAATGCCTTCTTCTTCCCTTTGTCCTCATTCTTCTCCTAGGACATTTGTTAGCATAATGGCCTTTTTCTTGACAATTATAACAAGTTACCTCATTTTTGGATTCATGTTTGGTAGCATTAGAGGTCTTTGACTTGCTATGTTTGTTGAAGAGCTTCTTGAACTTCTTTGTGAACAAGATCATCTCTTCATCATCATCCTCGGAATGATATTTCCTTCCAACCAAGGCAATCCCATTTCTTTTGGATCTATCCTCCTCCTTTATTTCTATTATTGTTGACACTTCAAGCTCATGGGTCACCAATGTGCCATGGAGCTCATCAAGATCATAGGAAGCATTTTCACCTTTGTTTGACTCGATGATAACCGTCATCTTTGCGTCCCATTCTTTAAGCAAGGCTCTTAGACTCTCCTCCATATTTGCTTTGGAGGGTACTTCTCTCCAAGTTGAGCAAGCTCGTTGATAATTTGGGTGAGCCTCCTAAACATTGAATCCACCTCTTCTCCGGACTCCATCTCAAATGTCTCATATTTGAGTTGTAGAAGATCAATCTTGGTCTCCTTCACTTGATTTGTTCCTTCATGACAAATTTTCAATTTGTCCCATATTTCCTTAGCGGTTGTGCACATTGAGATCCGGTTGTGCTCCTTCATATCTAAAGCACAATGCAAAATATTAATAGCTTTAGCATTTTGAGAAATTAACATCATATCCGCTTTTGTGAAGTCGTCTATTTCTTTGGGAACACTTATTCCCCCAACATCCTTTAAAGGAATATGTGGACCTTTCACAATAATTTTCCATAGATCATAATCTACGGATTGGATGTATAGAGAAATTCTATTCTTCCAATAACCGTAGTTATCACCCGTGAAAAGCGGAGGGCGACTTGTCGATTGACCTTGAGCAAACTCATTTGCTAGATTAGCCATATAAAAGATTTGATTTAAAAACAAAAATCAAATGGCTCTGATACCACTTGTTGGAATCGAAGAGGGGGGTGAATGAGATTCCTTGGCTACTTTAGCGTTTTAAAATGAGTTTGAAAAATAAAAGAGTTTTGCGCTTGCGGAAGCCTTAAGTCAATCGATAAATGAAAAGAACAAAAATAAATAAATGCGTAATGGAAATAAGCAATAAAAGACGAGATTTGTTATAGAAGTTCGGCGATGAATCGCCTACGTCCCCTCTTCCCGGTTAGATAACCTCCAACCGAGGTTCCACTAGAACAATTGGTCTTGGCCTTGAGGGCTCCAAGTTAGCCACACAACAACTCTTCCCGAGTTACAAAGCTCTTCCCGATCACACTACTCTTCCCGAGTACACAAGCTCTTCCCGAGCACAATACTCTTCCCGAGTACACAAAGCTCTTCCCGAGCTACCAACACTCTTCACGAGTCTTCTTGGCCTTAAGGGCTCCAAGGATAGCCACAACGCATGCACCAACTTCACTTGTTGGTGACTTTACAATTTTCCAACTTGCTTTGGTGTTGGAGGAACTTTACAATAAAACCAACAAACACCTTCACGGTGTACTCACACGAAGAAACACAAGACTCTAACAAAAACAGAATTACAAACTCCAATACAACAACAATGTATGGAGATTGCAATGCAATTTGAAATAATAATGATCAAGACTTTGTAGAAGTTTGTAGGCTTGTTTCTTAGCTTCAAAATGCTCCAAAGCATCAATACTTATAGTGTAGGAGGCTCCCTAGGCTCCTACTAGCCGTTGCTACACAAAAAGATGAAATCACTCCTCGATCGCCTCGGACATCGCCTCAGGCGATCACCATCGCCGCGCCCCAACGGTCGCCAAAATACACGCATCGCCTGCGATCAATAGAAAAAATCAAGGCCGTAGCCTCAGCATGTCCAAATCTGTCATCGCCTCAAACGAACTCCACATCGCCTCAGGCGTTCATCGCATCGCCTCTGTCGATGTGCGGGGCGAAGTCCCGCATGGTTGCCATCGCCTCAGGCGATGGTCATCATCGCCTGGAGCGATCTTCCTGGTATTCTCGCCTAGCCATCGCCTCTGTCGATGTGCGTGGCGATGCCTCGCCTGGCTGCCATCGCCTGGGGCGATCCAGGACAGAATATGCACACTCGATTTTCTTCATTCCAAACCACTTTTCATCACTTAATCTGCACACTAAGTAGATGCATTAGTATAACAAACACAAGTTTTGTTGATCATCAAAACTCAAAGATTGACCGGGGATAATTTAACGCATTAAACAAAACCATGCGTTTAAGGCTCAACATACATGTTAGAGAACGATGTACTGGACAGACCCACCATGAGAATGCTACATGGATAGTTATATGAACGTCATAAGCAATTCTCATAGTGATAATGATGTATATAATCCTTACGACTTGAGATCACCAGAGATCCCAACATAAGGAGTCATGTATCTTGATATTGTCAAACGTTACCTGTAACAGGGTAAACTATAAAGACAATCATTGGATACATCACGAATTATGTAGAAGGATGTTGAGTGATCAAGAAAGGATGTGTCCCTCCCATATAACAGGAGAAGTGTTTGGGCCCTTGATCAAGTAAGACTAAAATGCATGGCCGTGCTCGAATGAGTCGATATGTGATATCGAGCTTATTCGTTTATTCTAGTTCTACTTGGGGATCAATAAATAAAGATTGAATATACGAGTATGACTATTCCATGACTCGTGTTCAATCTAAACACATTGGACAAAGGGATTAAGTTACATGGTTAATATTATCGCAGTTCGTAGGTTATGTCGAGTCAATGACATTCATGTAATTTGGGTTACCTTGATGTGTTGCTAGATACCGCTCATTGCTTGTGACATAAAATTAGATTTTATGTCGCTGCCAACATTGCAAGATCCTATCGGGTCGCACAAAAGATTAAATCGATAAGGGGAATTAAATTCATTGGATGAATTAATTAATTAAGAAGAGTCTTAATTACATGATTATAAGGATTTAATTAAATCATGGGTTTGGGCCCATGAGGCTTTGAGAAAGCCTTTAATTAAATCCAACATATATCATGCTAACAAGGTTTAGAGAAAGATAGTTAATTCACAAAACCAAATAGCCACTCCATAAGAGCTCTCGACCGCCGCCTCATCCTCACACCTCACGTCGTCGCGCCGCCGTGACGTGGTGGTTTTGACGGCCGTCGTTGATCAGTTTTGAACCGTGAGTTCAGTTTTGGTTTAATAACAAGTCTAGCAACTTGTTTTTTAACAACCTCTTCGATTTGATCGTGTGGATACCGTAGAGGTAAGATCTTGGAGGTTTTGCTCGTGACTCGTGGTTTGGCATCACTTCTGCATCAAACACGCTACAAGGGTAAGACTCATTTACATTCCGATATGAATACTTTGTATAGGTCCTCGGTTAGGAATCCAAAATTTTATTTTCGCTGCGTACTTTGCTTGTTGGATTCCTTACAGTGGTATCAGAGCCGTGTACAAAGCTCATATTGGAATTATGTGGTTAATTGTTTAATCATATTTAGAATTATATTGCATGCTTTGAAACTGTATATAATAAATCGAGTTTGTGAAAATCATCGTAAAATTATATATGATATAATTGACAATTTATGTATACGATACACGAAGGCGCAAAACTGAGCCCATGGCTCTTGATGGTTCGGCCATCACCAACCATGACTCACGGCCGCCGCATGCTAGCTAAAGTTCGGAACATGGTTCACGAAATCATGCGAGTTGGCGGCTACCTCCACGTGAGAGCTAGGGTTTTTTGAACCCCTAGGCTCGAGATGGTCGAGCCGCCACCGTCATGAACCGTGCATGGAAAGAATGAGACGGCCAGGGTTTCAAACCATAGCGGCCACCGCATGGCTCACACGGGATGGACCGTGACTTGGGCTAGGGTTTCGAACCCTAGGCTCATGCATGGTCCAGCCGTGTGGTTAGGGTCTTTGAACCCTTTTGGTCAATGGCTTGTGACGCAACGAGTCTCCGTGGCATGTGATGTCACGAGCGTACGATAATTTTCCAAAATTTTATTTTACAGTTTTAATTAGAATTAAATTTTAAAATGTTTAGAATTTAATTCATTAATTGTTATAGCATGTTTTTATGTGGTTGTTTGAGCATGGTGCATGGTTATAGCCATATGACCTATTAGATAGGATTTTGTGAATGTTTGTAATTTAATACGGCCTGCGAGTCGTGCCTTCTCTATTTTTCTAAATGTTATCCCTCCCCTACGTTCCCCTCGAATGTAACTCGAGGAATTCTCTATATCATGTAATTGTTATATAGTATAGTTTATTTAATTGATGGAGATCAATGATGATGGATCAAGGTGCCGGGATAAGGAGGTCATTCACAAAAGTGAGCCATAGAGGTGCTTGGTGAAGTTACCTTAGGTTGACATTCTAGTATTTTCTCATTGGCTTGAGAAAATCATTAGTTGGGGCTATAACCATGTCACGTTTATTTTATGTTGATGTATGAGATGCATGTTTAATGTTTTATTTAATATTGATGCTTGATATACATATATGTAGATATGTATATATTCATATATGTACCAGACATATTTTCAATATTAATAAAATCATGAGATCAATAAATCCCTCTTATAATATTAAGTCAAATCAAGATGCCTTCCAATTAAAAAAAAATACTCGTCAAGACTTCGATTGAACTTGTGTGGGTTTGCCAAAGCAAAGCACCGTGACAATCTTAGTAAGGCGCAAAATGATAAAAATGATATCCGTGTTATTTTAAAATTGGGCTCGACTTAACTAGCGTTATCTCAATAGGATTGGGAACCTAGAGGCATAGGGTTGGATAATAATTCATTAGATGAATTTGAACAAAGTGTTGTTCGTCCAACCATCCAAGAATTACATGTGATGTAATTGACAAAGTGTTGTCTACCTAAATAACCGAGTCTTGGGAGATTAGCCAAAGCTAACTCAGGATTATGTGAAATATGGATCCTGGCCCACTAAGTTTTCGAGGGTTGATATTTTAAACAAAATAGTGGGAGTATCATTTAATATAAGACCTTATTAAATGATTAAAAATCGTAAACTTATTTTGCATATTTATATTGTAGATATCCATGGCATCAAACAACGTAACTAGCACACTGTCATTACGATCTGTCCTTGAGAAGGACAAACTGAATGAGACTAATTTCCTAGACTGGTATAGGAATTTGAGGATTGTCCTCAAACAAGAGAAAAAGCAATATGTCCTAGAGGAAACCTTACCTGCTGAGGAACCTCCCGTAACGGCTGCTAAAACCGATAAGGATGCTTACAAGAAGCATCAGAATGACGCGCTTGATGTCGGTTGCCTTATGCTTGCCACCATGAACTCTGAGCTTCAAAAGCAACATGAGGAAATGGAGGCGTTCGATATGATCGAACACTTAAAGCAACTCTATCAACAACAAGCTAGACAAGAGAGGTATGACGTCTCTAGAGCGTTATTCCAGTGCAGAATGGTAGAAGGAAACCTTGTTGGAACTCATGTACTAAAGATGATTGGGTACATTGAGAATCTTGAAAAGCTGGGTTTTCCATTCGACCAAGAGTTGGCCACAGACGTGATCTTGCAATCGTTGCCTGATAGTTACAGTCAATTTGTCTTGAATTACAATATGATTGAAATCGAAAAGACACTACCGCAATTGCTTGGTATGTTGAGAACATATGAAGCAAATTCAAAGAAGTCTAAGCCTACTAATGTTCTTATTGTGAATAAGAGCAAAGGAAAGACTAAAGCAAAAGGCTACAAGAAGAACAAGAAAGTCTTTGTTAAATCTAAGCCTCATGCTTCTGGGCTCAAGCCAAAGGGAGGAGTGTCTAAGGAAGGGAACTGTTTCCATTGCGGTGAGACCAATCATTGGAAGAGGAACTGCAAATTATATCTGGAAGATCTTAAGAAGACAAAAGGAAGTGTGACTTTCGCTTCAGGTATTTTTGTTATAAAAGTCAATTTATCTACTTCTTCATCATGTGTATTAGATACTGGGTGTGGTTCTCACATTTGTGTTAATGTGCAGGATCTCAAAAGGAGTAGGTTGTTGGCGAAAGACGAGGTTGATCTCCGAGTGGAAAATGGAGCAAGAGTTGCTGCAGTAGCTATTGGAGATTATTCATTAACTTTGCCTTCTGGTTTATTATTAGATTTACAAGACTGTTATTTTGTGACATCTATTACTAGAAACATTATTTCAATTTCTTGTTTGGACAAGATTGGTTTTTCATTTATTATAAAGGACAAGTGTTGTTATTTGAATGATATGTTTTATGCTAGTGCACAATTAATTAATGGTCTTTATGTATTAAATATTGATATGCCTGTCTATAACATAAATACTAAAAGGATTAAGAATAATGATTCAAATCCAACTTATCTCTGGCATTGTCGATTGGGCCATATAAACGAGAATCGCATATCAAAAATTCATAAGGATGGAGTATTGGATTCATTTGATTTTGAATCATATGAAACATGTGAATCTTGGTTAATGGGCAAGATGACTAAACTCCTTTCAATGGACATGTTGAAAGGACAAATGATTTATTGAGTCTCATACATAGTGATGTATGTGGACCAATAAGCACTCAAGCTAGAGGTGGTTTTCAATACTTCGTTACATTTACTGATGACTTCAGTAGGTATGTGTATGTGTACCTAATGAAACATAAACATGAAACATTTGAAAAGTTCAAGGATTTCAAGAATGAAGTACAAAACCAGCTTGGCAAAAGTATCAAAACCCTCCGATCAGATCGATGAGGTGAATACCTAAGCCAAGAGTTTAGTGACTATCTAAAGGAGTGTGGGATAGTCCCACAACTCACTCCTCCGTATACTCCACAATGGAATGGTGTATCCGAAAGGAGGAATCAAACTTTGTTGGACATGGTTCGATCAGTGATGAGTCATGCAGATCTTCCGACTTTCTTTTGGGGACATGCTTTAGAAACAGCGATATTTATACTGAACCGTGTTCCATCTAAATCAGTAGAAAAGACACCATATGAGATATGGACTAAGAAGCGTCCTAGTATGTATTTTATGAAGATTTGGGGTTGTGGGGCTTACGTGAGACGTCACGCCTCCAATAAACTTGGACCCAAATCTGATAAGTGTTTATTTGTGGGGTATCCTAAGGAAACGAAAGGATAATATTTCTATTATTCCACCGAGAACAAAGTAGTTGTTGCTCGGACTGGTGTCTTTCTTGAAAGAGAATTTATTTCGAGAAGAACCAGTGGGAGACAAATAGAACTTAATGAAGTTCAACCACAAGAAAACATTGAACATGATATCGAGATGGAAACAGACCAGACACCATAAGCTGTTGTGGATGAATTGCCTGCTCAAGGGAACAAGCCCAACGTAGGTCTGTAAGAGAACACCGTGAGCCACAGAGATATGGATTTCTTGTGACTCAACAAGGTGACTTACTACTTATTGATGAGTATGAACCGCCATCTTATCAAGAAGCTATAATGGGCACTGATTCTGAGAAATGGCAAGAAGCCATGAAATCTGAGATGGAATCCATGTATGCAAACCAAGTATGGACTTTGGTTGACCCGCCTGAAGGGGTTAGACCCATAGGGTGCAAATGGATTTTCAAGAAGAAGACCGACATGGATGATAATGTACAAACCTTTAAAGGACAACTGGTTGCAAAAGGTTTCAAACAAATTCATGGTATTGACTATGATGAAACTTTTTCGTCAGTTGCCATGGTTAAATCCATTAGGATCTTACTTGCAATAGCTGCATTTCATGACTATGAAATCTGGCAGATGGATGTCAAAACAGCTTTCCTTAATGGAAATTTACTTGAGGATGTGTACATGACACAACCTGAAGGTTTTGTCGATCCAAAGGATGCTGGAAAGATATGCAAGCTACAACGATCCATTTATGGATTGAAGCAAGCTTCTTGGAGTTGGAATCTTTGTTTTGATGATGCAGTCAAAGAGTTTGGTTTCATAAAAACGTAGATGAACCTTGTGTCTACAAGAAGGTCAGTGGGAGCATAATTATCTTCCTAATATTGTATGTAGATGACATACGTCTAATTGGGAATGATATCCCTGCCTTAGAATCTGTAAAGATTTGGCTAGGGAATTGCTTTTCTATGAAAGACTTGGGTGAAGCCATCTATGTATTAGGTATCAAGATCTATAGAGATAGATCAAGAAGATTGATTGGCCTAAGTCAAAGTACATACATAGACAAAGTGCTAAAACGGTTTAGCATGCAAGAATCTAAGAAAGGATTCGTGCCTATGACACATGGAATACATCTCTCGAAGGATCAGTGTCCTTCAACACCAGATGAGAGACAACGCATGAGTAAGATTCCATATGCATCAGCTATTGGATCTATCATGTATGCCATGATATGTACGCGTCCCGATGTCTCGTATGCTTTGAGCATGACGAGCAGATATCAGGTTGATCCAGGTGAATGTCACTGGATTGCAGTCAAGAATATCCTGAAGTACTTGAGAAGAACTAAGGATACATTCTTGACTTATGGAGGTGAGGAAGAGCTCAATGTAATAGGTTACACTGATGCAAGCTAACCGACAAAGATGATTTCCGATCGTAATCAGGATATGTGTTTTGCCTAAATGGAGGTGCCGATTCTACAACTGAAGCTGAATACATTGCTGCCTCAGATGCAGCAAATGAAG
The DNA here is from genome assembly GCA_907163345.1 of Haberlea rhodopensis. Lineage (NCBI taxonomy): Eukaryota > Viridiplantae > Streptophyta > Magnoliopsida > Lamiales > Gesneriaceae > Haberlea > Haberlea rhodopensis. The sequence goes on along the minus strand of CAJQUN010000632.1, from coordinate 75,058 downwards.
CTGTTTGGATCAAGAAGTTCATTTCTGAACTTGGGGTGATGCCTAGCATACTAGATCCGATTGAACTCTATTGTGACAACAATGGAGCCATCGCATTGGCTAAGGAACCTAGATCTCACCAAAGATCCAAGCACATACTTCGGCGCTTTCATTTCATTCGAGAAATCTTTGAAAGAGGAGATGTAAAAATATGCAAAGTACCAACTGATGATAATGTATCTGACCCACTGATGAAGCCACTATCACAGCAGAAGCATGATCGTCATAGTAGATCTCTAGGCATTAAGTATATGTCTGATTGGTCTTAGTGCAAGTGGGAGATTTGTTGGGATATGCCCTAAGACAACTCATTAGATGATTGTTTATGACATAAACTGTATTATGTTTTTGTTAATGGCAATTCATTATTATATATTATTCATGTATCTGTGTAATATGAATTAATATATAAGTTAATGTCCTTAGAATAATATTGTATTGTTCTTAGAGATTGTCCCTAGTCAAGTATTATCATGAATCAGGATAATGATAATGCATTGAGACTAGATATGTTTTGATTGATGAGTTGTTCATAGATATATGATATCAAATCAACACATGGGTACATGTTAGAGAATGATGTACTGGACAGACCCACCATGAGAATGCTACATGGATAGTTATATGAACGTCATAAGCAATTCTCATAGTGATAATGATGTATGTAATCCTTACGACTTGAGATCACCAGAGATCTCAACATAAGGAGTCATGTATCTTGATATTGTCAAACGTTACCTGTAACATGGTAAACTATAAAGACAATCATTGGATACATCACGAATTATGTAGAGGGATGTTGAGTGATCAAGAAAGGATTTGTCCCTCCCATATAACAGGAGAAGTGTTTGGGCCCTTGATCAAGTAAGACTAAAATGCTTGGCCGTGCTCGAATGAGTCGATATGTGATATCGAGCTTATTCGTTTATTCTAGTTCTACTTGGGGATCAAGAAATAAAGATAGAATATACGAGTATGACTATTCCATGACTCGTGTTCAATCTAAACACATTGGACAAAGGGATTAAGTTACATGGTTAATATTATCGCAGTTCGTATGTTATCTCGAGTCAATGACATTCTTGTAGTTTGGGTGGCCTTGATGTGTTGCTAGATACCGCTCATTGCTTGTGACATAAAATTAGATTTTATGTCGCTGCCAACATTGCAAGATCCTATCGGGTCGTATAAAAGATTAAATCGATAAGGGGAATTAAATTCATTGGATGAATTAATTAATTAAGAAGAGTCTTAATTACATGATTATAAGGATTTAATTAAATCATGAGTTTGGGCCCATGAGGCTTTGAGAAAGCCTTTAATTAAATCCAACATATATCATGCTAACAAGGTTTAGAGAAAGATAGTTAATTCACAAAACCTAATAGCCACTCCATAAGAGCTCTCGGCCGCCGCCTCATCCTCACACCTCACGCCGCCGCGCCGCCGTGACGTGGTGGTTTTGACGGCCGTCGTTGATCGGTTTTGAACCGTGAGTTCAGTTTTGGTTTAAGAACAAGTCTAGCAACTTGTTTTTGAACAACCTCTTCGATTTGATCGTGTGGATACCGTAGAGGCAAGATCTTGGAGGTTTTGATCGTGACTCGTGGTTTGGCATCGCTTCTGCATCAAACACGCTACAAGGGTAAGACTCATTTACATTCCGATATGAATACTTTGTATAGGTCCTCGGTTAGGAATCCAAAATTTTATTTCCGCTGCGTACTTTGCTTGTTGGATTCCTTACAGATAGTCCCTTACAAAGGCAAAGGCAAGAGGCCTGCACATGCCTACATTGCTGAGGACAACCTGAGCTCCGACATGGATGACATGCATCTGAGTGCTGTGGTATTGGAGGTGAATCTTGTTGGAGGGAACTCCAAGGAATGGTGGGTGGACACTGGGGCTACTAGCCATATATGCGCCAACAAATGGATGTTTAAGACCTACCAACTAGTCAATGATGAGCACTGCTACATGGGAAATTCAGCAGTCTCAAAAGTTGAAGGCAAAGGGACGGTTGTGCTAAAGATGACTTCCGGCAAAGAGTTGACTCTTACCGAGGTGCTCCACGTGCCAGAGATCCGAAAGAATCTCATCTCCGGAGCAGTACTGAATAAGAAAGGCTTTCGGCTTGTGTTTGAGTCCGACAAAGTCATTTTGTCAAAGTGTGGTATGTTCGTGGGCAAAGGCTACTTGGCCAATAACCTCTTCAAGATGAGTGTGATGACTTTAGCTCCAAAGGCTAAGTCTAATGTAGAGGTTGTTGTTGATGTTGATGTTAATGCAGCATATGAGGCTAGCACATGTAAAAATAATGTAATGACTGTTGCCAATGTGGCTAATAAAACTTTAAAGTTTGATTATTCTTGCGAGTCTTTACATTTGTGGCATGGTAGATTAGGACATGTGAATTATAAGTCCTTACAAAGGCTAATGTCTCTTAATCTATTGCCTAAATTTAACATCAATCATAAACACAATTGTGAGACTTGTGTAGAGGCCAAATTAACCAACTCTTCATTCCACTCAATTGAGCGAAGCATCGAACCGTTAAACTTGATTCATACGGATGTATGCGATCTAAAGTATGTACAATCTAGAGGCGGTAAAAATTATTTCATAACATTTATCGATGATTATACAAGATATTGTTATGTCTACTTAATGAGAAGTAAAGACGAAGCAATTGATATGTTCATTCACTATAAGAATGAAGTTGAGAATCAACTTGATAAGTCACCATTTGCACAAATATGTGCTGAGAGTGGCATTATTCATCAAACCACTGCGCCTTATTCTCCCTAGCAAAATGGTATTGCTGAAAGGAAGAATAGAACGCTTAAGGAAATGATGAATGTAATGATTATAAGTTCCGACTTACCTAGGAATTTGTGGGGAGAAGCTCTGCTTTCCGCCAACTATGTGCTAAACAGAGTACCACATAAAAAGTTGGATAAAACGCCTTATGAATTGTGGAAAGGTCGTGCACCTAGCTACAAGTTTTTAAGGGTTTGGGGCTGTCTAGCAAAGGTACCAATTCCTCCTCCTAAACGGACTAGGATAGGACCTAAGACAGTAGATTGTGTATTTATCGGATATGCGCAAGATAGTAGTGCCTATCGTTTTCTGGTGCACAAATCAGATAATGCAGAAATGCATGTAAATTCTATCATTGAGGCTAGGGATGCTTCGTTCTGTGAGGAAATCTTTCCCCACAAAACTCCGACAATGCCTGAAACCAATGTTGAGAGAAATGTGGGGGATAGAGAATCTCAAGAGAATGTAGAATCGCCTAGACGAAGCAAAAGAGCGAGAAAAGAAAAGTCTTTTGGCTCAGATTTTCTAACATATCTGTTGGAAAAGGATCCGGCTACTTTCAAGAAAGCAATGTCTTCACAAGACTCTGATCTTTGGAAAGAAGCGGTGAACAGTGAGATAGAATCTATCTTACATAATCATACTTGGGAACTAGTGGATCTTCCTGCAGGTTGTAAACCACTAGGCCACAAGTGGATCTTCAAGATGAAGATGAAAGCTGATGGTACTGTAGATAAGTACAAGGCTAGACTTGTAGTCAAAGGCTACAGACAAACTGAAGGTGTTGATTATTTCGACACATACGCTCTTGTATCCAGGAAAACGTCTATAAGGTTAATAATTGCATTTGCTGTGTTATATAACCTAGAGATCCATCAAATGGATGTAAAAACAGCCTTTCTAAATGGAGAGTTAGAAGAGGAGGTTTACATGGACCAACCTGAAGGGTTTGTAGTCCCAATGAAAGAAACAAAGGTGTGTAGACTTGTGAAATCCTTGTATGGATTAAAACAAGCACCTAAACAATGACACGAAAAATTTGACAGTGTCATGCTTTCAAATGGGTTTAAAACAAACCAATGTGATAAATGTGTCTACGTGAAAAGAGACAATACAAACTATATGATAGTATGTCTCTACGTAGATGACATGATAATTGTTGGTAATAACAATAACATCAATATTACCAAGAAAATGTTGTCACGAAATTTTGAGATGAAATACCTAGGTCTTGCAGATGTAATTCTTGGGATGAAGATCACAAAACATGCAGATGGATATTCTCTCCCAGAGTCATTATGTTGAGAAGATACATGACAAGTTTGACAAGGGAAATAATACCATCGCGAGAACACCTATGGAGGTGGTGTCAAATCTTTGCGAGAATCGCGGATGAGTTCTCTAGGGTCATAGGTACTCTCATGTATCTCATGGACTGCACTAGGCCTGATATAGCTAACTCAGTCAACAGATTGAGCAGATATACGAGTAATCCCAATTATGAGCACTGGAAGGCAGTATTTCGAGTTCTTAGATATCTAAGATACATTACTAACTACGGACTACATTATACGAGATATACAGCAGTAATTGAAGGGTACTCAGATGCGAATTGGATATCGGACTCCAAGAATATAAAGTCCACGAGTGGATATATCTTTATAATTGGAGGTGCAGCTGTTTCATGGAAATCATGCAAACAGACGTGCATTGCTAGATCAACTATGGAATCTGAGTTCATAGCTTTAGATCTTGCAGCAGAAGAAGCTGATTGGCTTCGGAGTTTCTTGCAGGATATTCCAATGTGGTCAAAACCTGTGCCACCCATTAGCGTGCACTGTGATAGTCAGTCAGCTATGGGAAGAGCACAAAATAATGTGTATAATGGGAAATCTAGACACATACGTTGGAGACATAAATCCGTGAGAAATCTACTAAAACTGGTGTTATTTCTCTAGATTATGTGAAGTCTAAAGAAAACATTGCGGACCCATTTACGAAAGGTCTAACGAGAGACCGAGTAGAGATTTCATCGAGGGAAATGGGATTGAAGCCCATGAAATTGATTTCCAACTATGATGGCAACCCAACCTGAATTGTAAAGTTCAATTTGCAGGTTCAATGGGAAAACCGAATTGTGGGGGGGATCGAACAAAGCACTCGGGAAATTGAGTTTCTTACATATTCCTATGATGAAAGAGTGATAGACTTGTACTTTGGGAAGGCTGAGCTCATGCTCTTAATGATTCTTCTATCTCGAGATGATAAAGTGGGGTATTACAGGATACTCTTTAGGAGAAATCGCCTATATCGAATGTGAAGGAGCCGCTTCTATGAGATGACCTGAGGGCTAAATCTCTAGAGCCTTCGATGAAACATCCAAGGCAGTCCAGGGCCAAAATGGACAACAACGAAAGAACCAATAATAGTGTGGAGATGAAGCTGTATGAGTATTGTTGTCAAGTTATACATAAAACGTCGAACAGTTCAAGGCATCACGTCCACTGGTTGACAAGTATATCCGATGATACTTTACTAAGGAAGGTTCAAGGTTAATCACCACCTATCCCGATGAAGTGGATTCTCAAAGTACTCTCAAATCTTCATCTAGGTGCATTGTGTAATTTTTTCGCCATATTGCATTCATGTGGGGGATTGTTGGATTAATAAAAATTGTATTATTGGGTTAATAATTAAGAGCCCAATAATTATGTTTTATTTTGTTAATGAGAACAAAATTATGGTAAGTTAATTATGAATAGTCGATTAGGCTAAAGAAATCCCACATTGAGTAATTGAGACACTTATGGTTTGTTTATAATGAGATACAAATCAATAGAGTGTAGTTAAGTAGTAAAGATGGGTGCCCCTCGCGCGCCGTCCGTCCGTCCGCTCCGCTCCGCTCGTCTCGTCTCGACTCGACTCGACTCGCGTCGCCGCGTCGCGTCGCTGCCGCGAAGGCAGTTGGTAGCGTTTATCACGTACGCCCAAATTAACCCTCCTCAAGTTAATAGCAAAAATATGTAGTATCGAGAGTAGGGATCGATCCCACAGGGAAGGTAGTATTTTTTTCCGTGTCAATTTAAAAACAAATAGTAAAAAGGGGGTTTTGGGTCAAGTGATTACTACTAAGCAAATTTTACGAATTAAACTAATTAACGAGATTAACTAAAACGATTTAAACTTATGAGAGCGAAGCGATTCTTGGTTGTCGGTCAACTTTACTTTTGGAAAATTCTCTCTTGATCATTAAATCACAAACATTCAAATTCCTTCAATTATTCATCGATTGGAAATTTAATTCATACCCACCTTAATCGTAGTCAAAGATAAAACAGCATTCAATCCGACCCTTATCAAATCTCTAATCAAAACTACAGCCGTTAATGATTAAATCAATGATAAAATTCAAAACTAGTGAGTTCGATAAATCTAATCAATAGAAACTACAGCCGTTAACTACTGATTACCCAATCGTTTCTCCTAAGAATTCAACAACACCCACAGCCGGTAATTATTAATCTTAGTTGCTTCTTAATTAGCTATCGATTATGCATATGAGTACTAGGTGATCAATCTAATAAACAAACACAATAATCATTGAAATCGATACCAAGAAACAGAATTGAAATCGAAATTAAATTCAACAAACAAATCAAAATTCTCACAAGAGATTTTAATCCAAAAGCAAGTCTTCCTTAAACCAAGAATCTAGAGGTTTAGCCTAGCATTATTGAATCTAAAAATAACAAAATATGGTTCGAAATCATTAAATAAACAAAGGAAAAGAAATTACTAAGACGAATCACGATTCCGGCTTGTCGATTCCGGTTCCGTTCTTCGTGTTGTTCTTGATAAAAACTTGAAAGAAAATTATTCTAAAAACCTAACTTATTCTAAAATCTCCCAAATCTGTCTAAGAAGAGGTGTAAAAATCGAGTTCAAGGTTGGAGGCTGATAATAATAGGTTACAATCTTTTAAACATGATAAAAGACCTAATTTCCAAAATTTCGGACTCTGCAGCGATCGATCGCCTTGCTTCTTCCGATCGATCGCTTCTTTATTTTTTTCAGCAAAAAGCTTGAGGCGATCGATCGCTATAAAGTGGCGATCGATCGCTTCCCTCCAGTAGCCTCAGGCGATCGATCGCTAGAATGTGGCGATCGATCGCTGCTTCGTCAATTTTGTTGCAAAAGTTTCTGTCCATAGGCGATAAATTGCCTCTTCCATGCGATCGATCGCCACCTCCAAAATTACGTTTTTGCCCTTTTCTTGATCAACTTTGAGTCCTTGTCATGTCCATGTCTTTTCTTGGTCTTTATACATCATTTTTAGCTCGTTTTCTTCGATTGTACCTACAATTACACAAATATACGATTAGTTAGCATACATATCAAATTATCCATCAAAACCTACCAAATCGTAGACAATTAAGCGCTAAAGATGTGTCTATTTTTAGTCACATCAAACTCCCCCATACTTACTCTTTACTCGACCTCGAGTAAACAAATAAAACTACAATATTTTTGGTTAGCTCATAGGTTCATAACAAAGCAACTTGTCCTCACTTTAATGCCTCAACAATTTTAACATGCACAGTAATGAAAGGAGGTGAAAAGTTAACAGTGGAACAAGTTCAATCTCTAAACATTTCATACTCAACAAAGTAGTGAACGTGTGTGTGTGGTCATAAACAAGTGTTGTGTACAAATTATAGATCCAAATTATGTAAAGCCATAATAGTTCAAGTCATACACTAACACAAGTATAAGCTCACTTGCACACCCTTCTCCACTATCTTAGCTACTTTGCAAACATAAATCAAGTAGGTCTTTATTGGCTTGTAGCTTGGCCTAGGTATTGGCTTATGAAAGAAAGGATAAAGATATATCAAACAAGAGAGTATGATGAAATGCACACTAAAACTCCTCTTCTTGCATGGATTTTTCAAACCTTGTTCATTTTTCAAGGTTTATTTCAACATTTCTCTTCTTTTGTGCCTTGGCTCCCCTTGGAGTCATATTTTTATCAAATTTCTCAAGGTATTCTTTTTCTTTCACGCATTCCATTCTTTTGACAATAAAGCTTATTGATAACATAAGTGCATGTGAATGAAACGCATCATACTCCCTTCAAAGGTATGGATAGAATTCATATTTAGGCTCATTAGGGAAGGATGGTACGCTAGTCAAAGAATGTCGAATGGGAGTCTTTAGTATGCTTAGCATACTACCATTCTTTTACATTAAAGCTCAAAAAGGGTACTAGAGATTGATTTTGTTTACATGGTAGGCTTGAAAGGCTCAAACGCATAAAAGATTGCCTATATCACTTTCATGTTTGCAAGTAGTCTAGACATACGCCTCAAAGAGCATGTAGTTAAGTTCTAGCATGTATTAGAGACTTCTTAAGACTATCATAAAGTTCACACAATCTTCACTAAGTTATGCACACTTCACAAACCATGACAAATTTGTGCTCAAGATATTCAACTACTAAGTTAAAGCACAATTTTGCATTAGAGTTCAAAGTGTTCCATGGTTAACAATTCACCTAAGTTCAAAAGCATGCATGATGTCAATTAGGTTTCATCATAGGCTAGTGATTCTAAACATGTGTTAATTACTAACTATGAACTCAAAATTTTCAATTTTTCGATTGTTTTGTATTTTTGTAATAGAAAAGCAATAACACACCACTAATCCCCCCCCCCCCCCATACTTAAATCTTACATTGTCTCCAATGTAAGGCAAAAATACAAGAAAATAGGAAAGTCTAACTACTAAAGCAATAAAAATAAAAGGGAGAAAGGAAACTAACTCCCCTTGGGTTGCCTCCCAAACAGCGCCTCTGTTTAACGTCGGTGGCCCGACGCTAGTCCTCGTGCTCAGTCGAAGTGAGGTGGATCCTCTAGAGCCACCTTGATGTCTACTTGCCCTCCTTATTCATTTTGGACACCTTCATAGTAGTGCTTCAATCGGTGACCATTCACCTTGAATGTCTTAGTGGTGTCCAAACTTTGAATTTCCACTGCACCATGGGGATACACATTAATAACTAAATAAGGCCCATGCCACCTAGAACGAAGCTTACCTGGAAATAAGCGAAGGCGTGAATGGTAAATGAGAACTTTTTGACCAACTTCAAAGTGTCTCCGTGATATCATTTTGTCATGAAAGTCCTTCGCCTTTTCTTTGTAAAATCTGGCATTCTCGTAGGCTTCATTTCGTATCTCCTCTAGTTCTTGCAGTTGCAGCTTCCGATGCACGCCACTCTCATTATAGTTCATGTTGAAATTCTTCACTGCCCAATATGCTTTGTGTTCCAACTCTACAGGGAGATGACATGGTTTACCAAAAATCAGTCGATAAGGGGACATACCTATTGGAGTCTTATATGCGGTTCTGTAGGCCCACAGTGCATCGTCTAGTCGCAAGCTCCAATCTTTCCTTGTCGGGTTTACCGTTTTTTCCAATATGGCCTTGATTTCTCGGTTAGAGACCTCGGCTTGGCCATTTGTTTGCGGGTGATAGGCAGTGGAGACTTTGTGAGTGACGTGGTATTTCTTGAATAGGCTTTCCACTGTCCGATTGCAGAAGTGTGTGCCTCTATCACTGATGATGGCTCTCGGGATTCCAAACCTAGAGAAAAGGTTATTTTTGATAAAATCTGCAACAACCTTGAAATTGTCAGTACGGGTGGCTATAGCTTCCACCCATTTCGACACATAATCAACAGCAAGCAGTATATAAATATGACCATAAGACATAGAAAATGGTCCCATAAAGTCGATGCCCCATACGTCAAAAATTTCAGAAATGAGAATGGGTTGTTGAGGCATCTCCTTTCTTTGGGAGAGATTACCGGTCAATTGGCATTGTGCACAGTTCTTGCAGAAAAGATATGCATCACGAAATAGGGTGGGCCAAAAGAACCCACACTCTAGTACCTTCCTAGAGGTCCGCTTGGCTCCAAAATGTCCACCACAAGCATATGAATGGCAAAACATTAAAATGTCATTTACCTCAGTCTCGGGTATGCAACGTCGAATGATTTGGTCCGCGCGGTTCTTCCATAAGTAAGGATCATCCCATACATAATACTTGGCATCACTCTTGATCTTAGCTCGTTGAGACCTAGACAATTCAGGGGGTAGCACATTAGAAGCTAAAAAATTCACAATATGAGCATACCATGGAAGATTGTCGTTTATGGAGAATAGGTGCTCATCCGGGAATTCCTCCTTCAAGCAAAGCTCATCCTCCACATGCGGTAGACAGCTCAAGTGATCCGCTACTTTGTTCTCGCTACCCTTCTTATCCTTGATTTGTATGTCGAATTCACTCAAGAGCAAAATCCATCTTATCAGCCTTGGTTTAGCCTCCTTCTTCGTCATCAAATAGCGAAGAACTGCATGATCAGAATAAACAATAACTTTAGTACCAAGTAAATAAGATCTAAAATTTTCAAGAGCAAAAACAACTGCTAAAAGCTCTTTTTCATTAGTAGAATAATTTCGTTGGGCATCATTCAAGGTTTTTGAGGCGTAGTAGATGGCATGTGAAGCATTGCCCTCTTTTTGTCCCAAGACAGCACCAACCGCATAGTCACTTGCATCGCACATGATCTCGAAGGGCTTACTCCAGTCGGGTGGTTGGATGATGGGGGTAGAGGTCAATGACTCTTTCAGTGTATCAAAAGCTCGCTTGCTTTCGGCATCCATCTCAAAAGGGACATCCTTTTGTAGTAGCTTACACAAAGGTGTAGCTATCTTTGCGAAGTCTTTGATGTACCTCCTGTAAAAACCTGCATGACCAAGAAAAGAGCGCACATCCCGGACACAAGTAGGGTAGGGTAAAGATTGCATAACATCAACTTTTGCCTTATCTACCTCTATACCATTAGCAGAAACAACATGACCCAGCACTATACCTTGTTCGACCATAAAATGACATTTTTCAGAATTTAAAACAAGGTTAGTATCAATGCACTTTTTCAATACCAGTGTAAGGCTAGATATGCAATCCTTGAATGAGTTACCGTAAACAGTAAAGTCATCCATGAATACTTCTAAAATATGTTCAATAAACTCAGAAAAGATACTGACCATACACCGTTGAAAAGTGGCTGGGGCATTGCAGAGTCCAAAGGGCATGCGACGGTATGCGAATGTGCCGAAAGGACATGTGAAAGTGGTCTTCTCTTGGTCCTCCGGAGCGATTGCAATCTGAAAATAGCCAGAGTAACCGTCAAGAAAACAATAATAGGAATGTCATGCTAACCTCTCAAGCATCTGATCAATAAAAGGTAGAGGGAAGTGGTCCTTTCTAGTGACAGCGTTAAGCTTCCGGTAGTCAATGCACACTCGCCATCCATTTTGAATGCGTGTGGGCACAAGTTCATCGTCTTTATTCTTTATCACAGTGATACCGGTCTTCTTTGGAACCACTTGAACTGGACTAACCCATTGACTATCGGATATAGGATATATCACGCCAACCGATAAAAGTTTCAGAATCTCCTCTTTCACCACATCCATCATGGGTGGGTTTAGCTTCCTTTGGGGCTGACGTGTAGGGCTCCCTCCTTCCTCTAGTAGAATTCGGTGCATGCATGTGGAGGGACTGATTCCCTTTATGTCTGCGATTGTCCAACCTATAGCAGTCTTGTGCTCATTGAGCACATGAATCAGGTCCTTCTCTTGATCATCCCCCAACTTGCTGGATATGATCACTGGTAATGTATTATCTTCACCAAGGAATACGTATTTAAGGTGGGTCGGCAGTGGCTTCAGCTCGATGGTGGGTGCCTGCAAAACAGATGGAAGAGGTCTAGCATTAGAAACAGGCAGTGATATAAAAGAAACGTTACCTGACTGAAATAGCTCAGGTGTATCATCCAGCGCACCGATGGTGTGCTTCACTTCGTCCATGAGGGGGACGTCCTCTTCTTCCTTCTCTATATCCATGGTGAAAGTGCTTTCCAATTCTTCTTTGCCTACATTCTCAAAAACTTCCTGTGACAGGTAATCAATGACATCAATAGAGTACACAGTATCATCATTATTACAAGGATATTTCATGGCCTCATAGATGTTAAATGTAACAATCTCACCATCAAATTCCATAGTGAGGGTACCACTATGCACATCTATCTTAGTCTTAGAAGTTTTGAGAAATGGTCTTCCTAACAAGATGGGGCTACTTTTATCACCATTCTCCATGTCAAGGATATAAAAATCAGCTGGGAAAACCAGTTCATTCACTTGCACTAACACATCTGCAATTAAGCCCCTAGGGTATGCACTAGATCTATCCGCTAATTGAATCACCACTCCCGTAGGGTTCAAAGGACCAAGTTGTAAAGAAGCATAAATAGAATATGGCATGACATTAATTGATGCTCCTAAATCTAACATGGCCTTTTCAAGGCGAGTGTTTCCAATAGTGCACGAGATAGAGAACATACCTGGATCTTTACACTTGGTAGGGATTTTTCTTTGTATCACCGCTGATACGTTTTCACCTAGTTCAACCTTTTGGGGTCCCTTCAATCTATGACTCCTCTTGGCAGTGCATAATTCCTTTAAAAACTTCACATAGCGAGGTACTTGTTGGATGGCGTCCAACAATGGGATGTTTATCTCACATCTTCGGAAGGTCCCATATAGGCCTTTGAGTCCAGCGTCTTTCCTGTTGTCTTTTAAAGCTTGGGGAAAAGGGGGTGGTACTTTATATTCAGAAAAAGATGGAGGTTTACCTTTTGGTGCCTCGTGTACTATCCCGGACTTTTCTCCAACTTCCGCTTCCTTTTCTTCCTCACTCTTGGGAGGTTCTTTCTCCGTCTTCTCTGGCGTCTCCAATTCTTTCCCACTCCTAAGTGTGACTGCACTTGCATTTACTCTCAGATTCACCACTGTTTGGGATTGAAGAGTGGTTGATCCGTTTGCTTCAACTCAATTAAGAGCAGTGGCTAGTTGACCCACTTGGGTGTTCAAGGTTTGAATACTCGATCTTGTTTCCTGTTGAAATTTAGTAACATTGTGAGCAAGATCTTGAATGATAACCTCTAACCTGTCAGTAGTAGAAGGAAAATTGGATTGCTGTGCCCTGTGAAAAGGTGGTCTGTATGGCGGAGGATGTTGTGGCGCTTGAGGGGGAACATGATTTATCGATTGTGGTCCATAGCTCAAGTTAGGGTGGTCTCTCCATCCTGGATTGTATGTGTTGGAATAAGGGTCATGTCTTCGTTGGGGTTGTCCCGAAAATCTCCCTGCTGCATGTACTTGCTCGGCTGATGTCTCTTGAAGTGCCGGGCATGCATCAGTGGTATGACTCATCTCCAAACATATGCCACATGGTTTCACTGTCTGTCCATTTCCTCCGGCCATTTGACGAACAAGGGAGGTGAGGCTAATGAGTTGTTGTTCTAAGTTGGACACGTTTGCTTCTCCTTGTTTCCTTTGAGCTGGTTTCACTCGAAAGTTGCCAAACTGCTGTGAGTTGGCCGCCAGGTTAGCTATCAAGCTTTTCGCATCCTCTGGTGTTTTATCGACAAAGGCTCCTCCACTCGCAGCGTCAACCAAGTTCCTGTCATTAGATAATAAACCTTCATAAAAGTACTGAATGAGTAAATGTGCACTTATCTGGTGTTGTGGGCGGCTTGCGCACAACTTCTTGAAGCGTTCCCAGTATTCATGCAATGTTTCGCCCGAGTACTGTCTGATGGAATAGATCTCCTTTCGTATGTTGGCCGCTCGTGATGCTGGAAAGTACTTCTCCAGAAACGTTCTTTGGGTCAGTCCATGTTGTGATTGAGCCTGACGGTAAGTAGAATAGCCAGTCCTTTGCAGCGTCTTTTAGAGAAAAAGGGAAAGCCCTTAACTTGATCTGATCCTCAGTAATTCCGGTCGGTTTCATGGTGGTGCAAACCACATGGAACTCCATCAGGTGCTTATGGGGATCCTCGCCTGCAAGTTCATGAAAGGATGGCAATAAGTGAATTAAACCAGATTTGAGTTCGAAATTTACGTTATTTGCGAAGGCAGGGAAAGTGATGCAGAGAGGTTGTTGATCCAAGTTAGGATTCGCCAACTGTCTCAAGCTTTGATTTGCAGCCATCATGGTCCTCTCTTCTCCTTCTTCAAGCAGCCTTGCTTCTCTTCTTCTTTGATAGTGTCCTCTCGATCTTAGGATCGTAGTGAAAGTTATCTTCGTGATTAAACGATCCACATGTACTCATCAACAAACCAAAGTAGTAATGCGGGATAACAAATAATAATAATAAAAAAATCGACACAAAATAGTACCAATGCCTTCCCCGGCAACAGCGCCAAAATTTGGTAGCGTTTATCGCGTACGCCCAAATTAACCCTCCTCAAGTTAATAGCAAAAATATGTAGTATCGAGAGTAGGGATCGATCCCACAGGGAAGGTAGTATTTTTTTCCGTGGCAATTTAAAAACAAATAGTAAAAAAGGGGTTTTGGGTCAAGTGATTACTACTAAGCAAATTTTACGAATTAAACTAATTAACGAGATTAACTAAAACGATTTAAACTTATGAGAGCGAAGCGACCTTGGTTGTCGGTCAACTTTACTTTTGGAAAATTCTCTCTTGATCATTAAATCACAAACATTCAAATTCCTTCAATTATTCATCGATTGGAAATTTAATTCCTACCCACCTTAATCGTAGTCAAAGATAAAACAGCATTCAATCCGACCCTTATCAAATCTCTAATCAAAACTACAGCCGTTAATGATTAAATCAATGATAAAATTCAAAACTAGTGAGTTCGATAAATCTAATCAATAGAAACTACAGCCGTTAACTACTGATTACCCAATCGTTTCTCCTAAGAATTCAACAACACCCACAGCCGGTAATATTAATCTTAATTGCTTCTTAATTAGCTATCGATTATGCATATGAGTACTAGGTGATCAATCTAATAAACAAACACAATAATCATTGAAATCGATACCAAGAAACAGAATTGAAATCGAAATTAAATTCAACAAACAAATCAAAATTCTCACAAGAGATTTTAATCCAAAAGCAAGTCTTCCTTAAACCAAGAATCTAGAGGTTTATCCTAGCATTATTGAATCTAAAAATAACAAAATATGGTTCGAAATCATTAAATAAACAAAGGAAAAGAAATTACTAAGACGAATCACGATTCCGGCTTGTCGATTCCGGTTCCGTTCTTCGTGTTGTTCTTGATAAAAACTTGAAAGAAAATTATTCTAAAAACCTAACTTATTCTAAAATCTCCCAAATCTGTCTAAGAAGAGGTGTAAAAATCGAGTTCAAGGTTGGAGGCTGATAATAATAGGTTACAATCTTTTAAACATGGTAAAAGACCTAATTTCCAAAATTTCGGACTCTGCGGCGATCGATCGCCTTGCTTCTTCCGATCGATCGCTTCTTTATTTTTTTCAGCAAAAAGCTTGAGGCGATCGATCGCTATAAAGTGGCGATCGATCGCTTCCCTCCAGTAGCCTCAGGCGATCAATCGCTAGAATGTGGCGATCGATCGCTGCTTCGTCAATTTTGTTGCAAAAGTTTCTGTCCATAGGCGATCGATTGCCTCTTCCATGCGATCGATCGCCACCTCCAAAATTACGTTTTTGCCCTTTTCTTGATCAACTTTGAGTCCTTGTCATGTCCATGTCTTTTCTTGGTCTTTATACATCATTTTTAGCTCGTTTTCTTCGATTGTACCTACAATTACACAAATATGCGATTAGGTAGCATACGTATCAAATTATCCATCAAAACCTACCAAATCGTAGACAATTAAGCGCTAAAGATGTGTCTATTTCTAGTCACATCAGCAGTCCTATCTTTTTACTACACGAATTTCTGAAATGACTTTTCATCTACCTGACTCTTCATATTCTGCTGAGTATTAAGTTTGAGACTTTTCACCTACCTGCAGAATTGATGTCAGATTTAAGTGTGAGACTTAAATCCATATTAATCTGATGTTAAGTGTTGAGACTTTTCATCTACCCCATTAAACTTTACACTTAATTCTGAGACCTTTGGAGTGGTGTGCTGCTCAGCTATATAAGCTACTTCAGCCATATGTTTCATCATTCCGAAATCATTCTTCACTCATACATTGCATACTGTTTGATAGTACTGCACACTACTAGTGTTCGAAGTAGTCTGCTCGGAGTTTTGCTTCAATCCGAACAGAGGTGATTGGGCGTTGTACCTTGGAACTCACTTGTCCAGGAGGCCAGAAGCTAAGGTTGGCAAATTTGAGTTTACGGGCACACGGCTTGCTGTGGCCTCGTCCAGAATTGTTCCAGTTTCCTGTTGTGCAAATTTCGAATAGTATTTATATACTAATGATGTAATTTTACAGTATATTTTATTTTTCGATTATAATTGTAATCTGATTATAATAAGTTATCAAATAACTTGTGGGAATAACATTAACATGTCAAATAAATTTGTTGGACGTGATGAATCACTTATTTGTCTTTGCAATTTCCTTCCATACAAAAATGTTATTAAACGTGCTTTATAGTTCAATGAGATTTTTTAAAGTATTGCTTGGAGTGTTTATAGTAGGAGATGTTGGGTTCGTCCCCCGCATCAGAAATTATATCGTAAATATAATATATAATGTTAACAGCTCTAAAACACAGAGACGATCAACTGCGTTGGATTCATATATAGCATGTAATTATCAAATATAAAAGCACGGAAAGAGAGTACCGACGTTTAACGAAGTTTGTATGCGGTGATCCCTCGAGACCAATCAACCTGATCCGATCTGTAAGCCCAACATCAGTGCTAGTTTGATGTCAGCGATTATATGACGGGAAAGTATGTGACTGTCAATTGATTGGTATATAGTTTTTATATCTATATCAGTTATTAGAACGATATATTTATAGATGTAATTATGTCACTAATAGGCTTTGCTTGCATGAAACCCAACAAACCAAATTTGGTTTGAACAACACATATGCTAACAACCCAAAAGTCAACACACTAGCGTTGTACTCATAATCCAAGTAGGTAATCCAATCGAACAACTTGATGTACAACGGACCTACATAATTATGAGACACATAAATATCATATATTTTAATTTTAGAACTTTATATAGATGGAAGATTTCCAAATATAGCAACTCCACTACTAAGGAGGTTTCGAAAACTAAATTGATCATTCTTAAATCAATCACGTTATTTTGAGCATTTAACATTTAAGTCTCAATTCTCATTGTTAATCGGCGGCCGGTTGATTGTGACCCAGTGAAGCTCAAGTGTATCGTAGCAGGAGATCAGAACCCTTTGGGATTTTAGAAGTCAAACAATTTTGTTATTTTGGGCTTATCCTGAATGCTCCATTGTCGATTAAACTTCTTTAATAGCTAATGCCAAAAATATAATTTCGGCAACAACCTACCGATAGTGGGTAGCACCTAGCATTTGCGCTTCACAAAGACCTAGATACAAATGACTAGCATTGCACGAGAACAAGTCAACCATAGTTAGTGTGTAGGACATTCCTTTCACTCATATGTCCTGATTGCATGGAGGTTGTGTGCGATTGTCGTTTACGCCCAAATCAACCCCACTAAATCTCTTGATTGATATAATATGTAGTAGTGTGATCCCACAAACGATACCCCTTAACACCATCAGCATAGCCCAAGAAGATGCACTTTCTGGATTTTAAATCCAACTTTGATCTTTCTTGTTCGTTTTACAAAACGTATACCAGACTTCCAAATGTATGTAGCCGAGAAGAATCTGACGGCTTTCCAGTCCACACCTCCATCGGAGTCTTCAGATCAATCGACGCTGATGGAGAGCGATTGATAATATAACTGGCGGTCTTGCCTGCTTCTACCCAAAATGACTCGGCTAGACCAGCAGTCTTCAGTATGGCTCTTGTTCTGTCCAACAAGGTTCTGTTCATCCGCTCTGCCACTCCATTTTGCTGAGGCGTGTAAGCCATTGTGAATTGTCTTTTGATGCTCTCTCTTTGGCAAAATGCATCAAATTTATCACTTGTATATTCTCCTCCATTGTCGATCCTCAAACACTTGATCTTCTTTTCAGAGTCAAGTTCAACCCGCGCTTTGAACATCTTGAAGACTGGAAAAACATCTGATTTCTTCTTGATAAGATACACCCATCATCTTCTTGAGAAATCATCAATGAGCGAAACAAAGTATCTCGTTCCTCCTAGAGATACAGCCGGTGCTTGCCAAATATCAGAATGAATCAGCTCCAAAATGACGCTGCTCTTGGCGGTAGATGTGCCAAACTTTAGTCTGTGCAGCTTACTGGTAACACAATGCTCACAAAAGGGTAGTGTCACTTTTGTAAGCCCCGGCAGCAGCTTCCGTTCTGAGAGAACCTTCAACCCCCATTGTGGGGTCCTCGTTACTTAATCCATTATGTATCAGTTCATTTATACATATGTGAGTTAGAATTAAGCAAATCATACACCTGATTAAGAGTTTAGTTATGTAGGTTGTTACAAGTTGACATAACTATGTCAAAACTACACATCATATATACATAACAATAACCTAAACCAAAAACTCCTAAGAGTGGTTCAGCTCGCAGCGGAATAGACTCACAATCCCGTCCTCCCACGTCTATGAGTTCCTACAGAAACAATCACACAACATGAGTATAGATACCAAACCATCCCAGTGCGATATCAATATAAAACATAAACGATAAGGCACTATAAACATCAAATGTGATTGTCATGTATCATGCATCATCAAATGCAATTATTTCATGACATGTCTCATCTCATCATCCTGTTATAACCAGACCAATATGATATGTCTATCTCAGCTCAATATGTCAGTGGAACCTCATCACATCTTCATATTAGCAGCCCATATCATAGTACCGTCCTCACATGTTATAACAGTCAGAGCATATACCCAACCGGCGTATATCTCTCATGCCAAAGCATATGTAGCATACCTATCGTGGCAACAATCCCAGCCAAAGCATATGCCCAACACTGGCATATCTATCGTGGCACCGATCTCAGCCAAAGCATATACTACATATCTATCGTGGCATCCATCTCAACAATGTAATATCATGAATGCACATGCATATGATACCACTAATCATATGATAACATGCTCACATCATCATCATCACAACACTATCATATACCCGTACGTCAAAATGTACCTGTTCTGTGACAAAAATGATATAAATTAGACGTCAATGTCTAACCGTCTCGTTGCCCCGTCCCCTGTGATGATGCTACAACAATACCAACAATATATCATGTTATCATAGGCATAAAAATCAAATTCTACAAAAGATAACATTTTTTCAATTCTGGACTCTGGCGATCGATCTCATGTTTTGAGGCGATCGGTCGCCTAAAGATTTGGTCATAGGCGATCGATCTCCTCTTTTCACGCGATCGGTCGCCTACCCCTTTGGAAAACATTCTGCCTCGAGGCGATCGATTTCCTACTTGAAGCGATCGATCGCTCAAGCACTGCCATTCTCATGTTTAGCCATAGGCGATCGATTGCCTCAAAAGTAGCGATCGATCGCCTCCTCTGTTTTCAGAAAACCATGGCGATTTTCTACTTCTATTCTTGGTGTTTCTCCTACACCTCACTTTCAACCATTTAAAAAGGTTTCATACAATCACTAGTAACATATAAACATGTTTCTACCATCTTAGAATCCAATTCTTGGCATATAAACATGTTATGATTCTAAGCATGGACAATTTGATATTCAAATTCACATACTTCAACACTAACTACACAATTCAAGTTGAAAACTATAAATTCCTTACCAAGAAGTTATGAAATCACTTCACTCAACTTCCTAGCTTAATTCTCTAGTGAAATCCAAGCAAAAGATGGAAAATCAATTAAGGTTTTGAAGAGGCTTTTGGTAGAGATTTGTAGGTGTTGGAAGGTGAAGTATGTGTTCTAAAATATGATTTGATATATATATATAAACCTTCAAATTCAATTACAAATTCAC
This sequence comes from Haberlea rhodopensis, assembly GCA_907163345.1. Taxonomy (NCBI): domain Eukaryota; kingdom Viridiplantae; phylum Streptophyta; class Magnoliopsida; order Lamiales; family Gesneriaceae; genus Haberlea; species Haberlea rhodopensis. The sequence goes on along the minus strand of CAJQUN010000632.1, from coordinate 55,175 downwards.
ATGTAATTCCCTTCAAACTCATGGCAAATGTATATGGATGCAACTCACATGTACATTCTAAGGCACCTTCAAATGCATACTCATATTTTACTTGATATGCCACTACACTTGATTTAATTCAAGTCATACATTGCCATATGTTTCATTCATTGCCATATATCATTTTATACATGTATTCATTCATCCTCGGTTTAACCCGAACCCGAGTTCATATCATACTGTAATTAATCATAATTACACATGAAACATATAACACATGTATACGTCAGATCGATGCATGACATTTCTCCCCTACTCATTGAATTTCGTCCTCGAAATTGCATATACATAACATGCATATATATACATCAAATCAACAATCCTTTTACAATAAGATAAGGGACATGATCATATAACAACATCATATTAATCATTTACCAACAGTATCATAAAAACTGTAAAGTCATACCAGTAAATAACTCAGGATACTGTTGTATCATATGCTGCTCCGTCTCCCATGTTGCCTCCTCAACACCCCGTCGATCCCACTGTACCTTTACCATTGGAATCACTTTGTTACGCAATGTCCGCTCAGCTCTATCCAGAATCTGTACTGGTCGTTCCACATACGACACATCTGTATCCAACTGTACTTCAGATGGTGGCAATACATGACCCGGATCTGGTTCATATTTCCTCAACAATGAAACATGAAACACATCATGGATACTACTCAATGATGGCGGTAGTGCTAAGCGATATGCCAACGTACCAATACGTTGCAACACTTCATACGGACCAACGTATCGTGGAGACAACTTTCCACGCTTACCAAATCGTACCACACCTTTAAAAGGTGAAATTTTCAAGAAAACTCGATCACCAACTTGAAATTCAAGTGGTCTCCGTCGCTTATTGGCATAAACAGCCTGTCTATCCTGAGCCGCTTGCAATTTCAACCTGATCAGTTTTACTTTCTCCTCCATTTCACGTAACATTTCTGGTCCATGGAGTGCAGTCTGATCAACATCATCCCAATACAATGGCAATCTACATCGTCGCCCATACAATGCCTCAAATGGTGCCATCTGTATACTAGCTTGATAACTATTATTGTACGAAAATTCCACTAATGGCAATGACTCTTGCCAAGAGTTATCAAACTCCAATACACAGGCTCGTAACATATCCTCAAGTGTCTGTATCGTACGCTCTATCTGTCCATCTGTCTGAGGATGATAGGCTGTACTCAATCGTACTTCAGTCCCTAGCACTGACTGTAATCCTTCCCAAAAATGAGAAGCAAATCTCGGATCTCTATCCGATACAATCGACACTGGTATACCATGTAGTCTCACTACATTTTGAATATATAATTGAGCCATCTTCAAATAAGTAAAATCCATTACTATAAGGTATGAAGTGGCTTACTTTTGTCAATCTATCAACAATGACCCAAATCGCATCAAAGCCAGAGGAAGTCCGTGGCAAATGGGTAACAAAATCCATCGTCACATGTTCCCATTTTCATTGAGGAATCTATAAACTCCTCAATTCACCTCCTGGTCTTTGTCGTTCTGCTTTTACTTGTTGACATATCAAACACTGTTTCACAAAGTTCAGCACATCCTGTTTCATGCGTTTCCACCAAAATTGGGTACGCAAATCCTTATACATTTTCTTTCCTCCAGGATGTATACTGTAGCGACTACAATGTGCACATTGTAGTATTTCTTGGCGTAGTCCTAATGTAGCAGGTACTACCCAACAGTTTCGATACTTCAAAGTTCCATCACTTGCAAGTATAAACGGAGATGTTTGTCCTTGACCTATCCTTTCTTTCCAGTGTTGTACCTCGTCGTCATCAGTAACTTGTGCCGTTCTGATTTTCTCAAAGATATCGGGTTCAACCAACAATGTTGATACCCTTACTGGCTCTGTGTCTACATCAAACTCATAACCTAAGGTACAACAAGAAGTCATCAAGGCTGATAAATGCATCATCTCATCAGCAGTACTATGAACTTTTCTACTTAAGGCATCTGCTGTGAGATTAGCCTTTCCTGGATGATATTCGATCTCACAATCATAATCCTTCAAGAGATCCATCCATCTCATTTGCCTCATATTTAACTCTGCTTGAGTGAATTAAAACTTCAAACTTTTATGATCAGTATATATGGTAAACGACGTACCATATAAATAATGTAGCCATATCTTCAAGGCAAAGACAATGGCAGCCAACTCTAGATCATGTACTGGATATTTCATTTCATGTGGCTTCAACTGTCGTGATGCATAAGCCACCACATGTTTATCCTGCATCAAAACACAACCCAAACCAAGTAATGATGCATCAGTGTAAAGAGAAAACCTGTCATGCTCTGATGGAATAATCAATATTGGAGCAGTAGTTAACCGATGTTTCAATTCTTGAAAACTATGCTCACATGCTTCTGACCATCGAAATGGTACTCCCTTCTGTGTCAGTTGTGTAAGTGGTTTGGCAATTGCTGAAAATCCTTCAACAAATCGTCTATAATATCCAGCCAAACCCAAGAAGCTACGAATCTCTGGCACAGATATAGGTGATGAACAATTCAACACCGCTTCTATCTTTCTCGGATCAACTGATATGCCATCTTTAGAGATCACATGTCCCAAAAATCCGACACTGGTCAACCAAAACTCACACTTACTGAGTTTGGCATATAGCTTATGTGTTCTCAATAACTGTAACACCAGATGTAAATGTTGGACATGGTCAGTTTCACTCCGAGAATAGATCAATATATCATCAATGAATACAATGACAAATTGATCAAGGTAATCCTGGAAAACGCGATTCATCAAGCTCATGAAGACAGCTGGAGCATTCGTCACACCAAATGGCATCACTAGGAACTCATAATGTCCATAGCGAGTTCTAAATGATGTCTTTTGTACATCTCCTTCCCTCACACGTATCTGATGATAACCTGATCTCAAATCAATCTTAGAATAGATCATAGATCCCTGTAATTGATCAAACAAATCATCAATACGAGGAAGAGGATATGTATTCTTTATGGTTACCTTGTTCAACTGTCTATAGTCAATGCAAAGTCGCATTGAACCATCCTTCTTTTTAACAAATAATACCGGAGCACCCCAAGGCGATACACTAGGACGTATGTACCCCTTGTCCAATAGATCCTGCAATTGAGTTTTCAACTCTTTCAATTCAGATGGTGCCATTCGATATGGTGCTCGTTAGATTGCAGAAGTACCAGACACTAACTCAATACCAAAGTCTACTTCTCGACTTGGTGGAAAACCAGGAATCTCATCTGGAAATACATCTGCATACTCTGCAACCACTGGTATATCCTCCACTCTTCTTTCTATTTTCTTATCTGTGACATCCACATCATAGATCACATATCATGTATGTCCACGTTCTAACAAACGAGACATTCTAAGAGCAGATATCAATGGAATCTTGGCACGTGATCCTTGTCCATAGAAGATCCATTGATTTCCAGTATCAGACTGAAATCTCACTGTCTTTTGACAACAGTCTACAATAGTTTTATAACTGCTCAACACATCAATACCCAAAATACAATCAAAATCCATCATATCTAATACAATCAAATCAGCCTGTATTTCATACTCAGCATCAAACTGAATAACGCTATCAGACACACTCTGACAAGCCATTACAGTAGTTCCCATGGGTGTCGAAACATAGAGAGGCATCAACAGTGGAGACGAGCATATATGATACCGGTCAATAAACGCTTGTGCAACAAATGAATGTGATGCACCAGTATCAATCAAAAGTAAAGCAGGATAAGTAAATAAATTACACTTACCCGCAATCACATCATCAGGAGCTGCCTCCGCTTGCTCTTTGTTCAGTGCATACACCTGAACCTGAGGTGGTTCTGTCCTCTGTCCTCCACCAGTCCGTGGAACACCCTGTGGTCTCTGCTGCACTGTACTTTCTGATATGTTCCCTCTCGTCTGTTGTCCCCCAGCTTGAGGACAATCTCTAATCATATGTCCGGTCCTCCCACAACGATAACAACCTGGAGTATCAAGTTGTGGACAATCTCTTTTAAAATGTGGTCCTCCACATTTAAAAAACTGTAATCCTCGACCACTGCTACTGCTATTCCCTTGGGACTGTCCCTTTGGACTTCGTTCACTACCCTTGCGCTGAACAAATCGCTTCCCACTAAATCTAGAGGAAGATGCACCTCCTTGTGATCCTTTGAATTGTTCTCCTCTAGGTCTCATGCTCTCTGATGTAGGTGGTTGGGATTGTCCTACATCCTTATATACACCAACTGCAATCTCAGCCATCTCAGCTCTCGTCAATGCTTCCTCATTGGAAGTAGGGTTATTAGAAATCACCCTATCAAACAACTCAGGCCTCAAGCCCTTCACAAACTGTCTGATCTTTGCTTTTGTGTTTGCAGCGATATGTGGTACATAGCGTAGCAATGAAGAATATTGCACAGCATAATCAGACACTGTCATTGATCCCTGTCTCAAATTGGTAAATTCATCCTATTTCCTCTGCCTTGCAGCAACAGAGAAATAGTGATCTAGAAACTTCGTTCTGAATACATCCCAGTTCACTGTTTGTCCTTGAGCTCTCAGCTCAATCAAGGTGGATTTCCACCACATCATGGCTTTCTTCGCCAATTGGAACTCTGCCAAACGTATCCAAGCAGATTTGGCACACGGTGCTGACACGAAAATCTGTTCAATCCGTTCCAACCATTCCTCTCTTGTTCCCCTGATTCAGTACCCTCAAAACGAGGTGGTTGATAACTCAGAAATTGTGTCAAAGTTAACTCCCCAGGTAACAATACCTATTCTACTGGCCCTTGCCCAAATGGTGGTGGTGTTACAGGCGCCACTCCAACACTGGCATTGCCACTCATGGCATCCCCAACCTCATCATGTGGTACTCTGTCTGCCATTACTGCAAATACAGGTTACCAACAACAAGAAATATATAAAGCATGTCAGTATAACATCATATCAAGACTCATAACATGCTTTCCACGTATTAGGTAACTCCATAATACCTTCATCTACCCCTGTTCACCCCGTTCTCGAACCACTGCTCTGATACCACTACTGTGGGGTCCTCATTACTTAATCCATTATGTATCAGTTCATTTATACATATGTGAGTTAGAATTAAGTAAACCATACACCTGATTAAGAGTTTAGTTATGTAGGTTGTTACAAGTTGACATAACTATGTCAAACTACACATCATATATACATAACAACAACCTAAACCAAAAACTCCTAAGCAGTGGTTCAGCTCGCAGCGGAATAGACTCACAATCCCGTCCTCCCACGTCTATGAGTCCCTACAGAAACAATCACACAACATGAGTATAGATACAAAACCATCCCAGTGCGATATCAATACAAAACATAAACGATAAGGCACTATAAACATCAAATGTGATTGTCCTGTATCATGCATCATCAAATGCAATTATGTCATGACATGTCTCATCTCATCATCCTGTTATAACCAGACCAATATGATATGCCTATCTCAGCTCAATATGTCAGTGGAACCTCATCACATCTTCATATTAGCAGCCCATATCATAGTACCGTCCTCACATGTTATAACAGCCAGAGCATATACCCAACCGGCGTATATCTCTCATGCCAAAGCATATGTAGCATACCTATCGTGGCAACAATCCCAGCCAAAGCATATGCCCAACACTGGCATATCTATCATGGCATCGATCTCATCCAAAGCATATACTACATATCTATCGTAGCATCCATCTCAACAATGTAATATCATGAATGCACATGCATATGATACCACTAATCATATGATAACATGCTCACATCATCATCATCACAACACTATCATATACCCGTACGTCAAAACGTACCTGTTCTGCGACAAAAACGATATAAATTAGACGTCAATGTCTAACCGTCTCGTTGCCCCGTCCCCTGTGATGATGCTACAACAATACCAACAATATATCATGTTATCATAGGCATAAAAATCAAATTCTACAAAAGATAACATTTTTTTCAATTCTGGACTCTGGCGATCGATCTCATGTTTTGAGGCGATCGGTCGCCTAAAGATTTGGTCATAGGCGAACGATCTCCTCTTTTCACGCGATCGGTCGCCTACCCCTTTGGAAAACATTCTGCCTCGAGGCGATTGATTGCCTACTTGAAGCGATCGATCGCTCAAACACCGTCATTCTCATGTTTAGCCATAGGCGATCGATTACCTCGAAGGTAGCGATCGATCGCCTCCTATGTTTTCAGAAAACCATGGCGATTTTCTACTTCTATTCTTGGTGTTTCTCCTACACCTCACTTTCAACAGGTTTCATACAATCACTAGTAACATATAAACATGTTTCTACCATCTTAGAATCTAATTCTTGTCATATAAACATGTTATGATTCTAATTTGATATTCAAATTCACATACTTCAACACTAACTACACAATTCAAGTTGAAAACTATAAATTCCTTACCAAGAAGTTAGGAAATCACTTCACTCAACTTCCTAGCTTAATTCTTTAGTGAAATCCAAGCAAAAGATGGAAAATCAATCAAGGTTTTGAAGAGGCTTTTGGTAGAGATTTGTAGGTGTTGGAAGGTGAAGTATGTGTTCTAAAATCTGATTTGATATATATATATATAAACCTTCAAATTCAATTACAAATTCACATGTAATTCCCTTCAAACTCATGGCAAATGTATATGGAATGTAACTCACATGTACATTCTAAGGCACCTTCAAATGCATACTCATAGTTTACTTGATATGCCACTACACTTGATTTAATTCAAGTCATACATTGACATATGTTTCATTCATTGCCATATATCATTTTATACATGTATTCATTCATCCTCGGTTCAACCCGAACCCGAGTTCATATCATACTGTAATTAATCATAATTACAACAGAAACATATAACACAGGTATACGTCAGATCGAGGCATGACACCCATTCTGACATATGCCCGAGCTTTCTATGTCATAACACTGTTATGTCTTCTCCCGAACTAGTCGATGAAACAGCTACTTCTGCCTCTTTGTGTGTTTCCCCCAAAAATACATACAGATTTGCAGCAATTTTTTTCGCTTTCATTATTACAAGCGCTCCTCTCACGATCTTCATGATCCCATTTTTGATACGGGTCTTGCACCCGATATCATCAAGTTGTCCCAAAGACAAAAGAATCTTTGTCAGGCCCTTCACATGTTGTACCCCTTGTATGGTGCGAATAGTACCATCAAATATTTTTCATTTGATGGTTCCACCCCCTGCGATTTCGAAGGCATGATCATTTCCCATTAATACTGATCATCTCGAGACTAGTTAATACTGATCGAACCATTCTCTCTGAGACGTCATGTGTCATGTCGCTCCTAAGTCCATTATCCATGTATCACCAAGCTTTTGTCTGCCTTCCGCAACAGTTGCTGCTTCACTGAATAGTATTTCTCCACCGTCTGAGGTACTGGCAAAATTTCATTGAGAATCTTTCTCGAGACTCTTCTTACTTGTACAATGTATTTTGAAGTGTCATTTACCGTCACATTTATAGCAGGAAAAATTCTTTTTCTTACTTCTGGATTTGGATCTACCATACTTGTGGCTCCCACTGGAGTCACCCTCCGTCAATCTTCCTATCATCATCGGCAAAGCCTCTGCATGCTTCGAACTTGCCAACATGTCTTCCTTGTTCTTGCGCCTACTTTCTTCTTCAAGAACCGCGGCTGCAACATTATTGAAGACTAACATATCATTAGTGATGTTGTTGGTCAGATTGATGACGAGTTGATCGTATGAATCCAGCAGACTTTGAAGTAGAAGCTCCGCACGTTCAACTTCCTCTATTTTATGCCCCAAAGTAGTGAGCTAGGCAAATAGAGTATTCAAAGTATTGATATGGTCGGTCACCGATGAGGATTCCGACATCCGAAGAGTATAAAGTCTTCTCTTTAAGAAAATCTTGTTGTGTAGTGACTTGACCTCGTACAGGTTTGTCAGAGTATCCCAAATATCCTTGGCATTTTTCTTTTCAGCAATACTTGACAAAACTTCATTTGCTAGAGCCAAATGCAGATTGGTAATAGCATTACCGTTCATCTCATTAATTTTTCATCGTCCATGCCCTCCTTCGGCCTATTTCCAATAGCCGCCAAGCAACGATCTTTCGTAGAACTGATTGCTTCTTTATTTTCCACAACATTAAATTGATTCAGTTGAATTTTTCAATCTCGAACTGTTCCGCTATTTTGACTACAATAAAATTGCCTCAATAAAAATATCTCAAAAGATCTTTTCTGATGTGGAATATCAGTCAATGCTGCAACCACAGAGCATACTTAGAATTTTTAGGATTTTTACAACGAGACTCCGATACCACTTGTTGCCCTAGGTGCGGCAACATGAGATAGAAAATTACGAAAATGAAGAATAAAATGGACACCCGGATTTACGTGGAAAACTCCTAAAACTTATTAGGGTAAAAACCAGGGGCAAGATGAAAAGATTCAACTATAATATTTTGTAGGTTACAATCTCTCGCTATCTTTCAAAGATAACAACACTCTCAATATAGGAGAAAATTACCTCACAGATATTATAGAATACACACTCAAATGTAAACATATGAAAAAACAATTTGAAATGAAATGATTTTAGAATGAAACCAAAGAGCTCTATTTATAGGACTAAAAACACGTATAAAACACGTTTTCAATTAATTACCCTTCTCCCAACTACCATCTAAAACTGTGCTTTAATGTCTGCATGACTTTTCAACAAAGAAGAGCATACGCGAAGAAATAATAGGGGGAAGAAGACGTGTGAGCGAAGAAATGGGACAAAAAAGCAAAAAGAATACAAAGGTCAGGGTGAGATTAGAAGATTTGTCTATTTGGTCATTTTTAAAATCAAAATGAATACGAACTCAAATATTTTGATGGATTGGATCAAAAAATGTTTAAGCTGGCCGAAGTTTTGCCCAATAATTTAATCCAAAGTTTCAGCCCAAGCCCATTTGCTCAATTACTCGGGTTGGCAGACTAGCCCTCCCGCAACGGAGATTGGGTCGGCTGACTTCGGAACTAAAGCGGGGGGCGGCGTAGCAGAGGAGAGGAAGACAAATATTTGTTATCGCCGCGGCGGAAAAAAGGCTCTAACGTGTGATAAATCCTTCACATAAATTTAATGGACGATGATTTGTCGGACTTTGTTCCCTGCTCCTCCGTAGCCGTCAGTTCAGTCATACGGGTGGGCTCGGTAAGTCTTACTGTTTTCGAATTACCAAATTTCACGATAATTACTGTTGTAAAACAAATGGTAATTAATTGCAAAGCAGGCGGGAGTGATCTGGGGTTCATGTGTTGGTCCGTTTGATGCTAGAAGTTTAGGTAAATCTTTGTTTTCAGTCAATTATGTTTTTCAATTTATCATTGTTTGAGCTAAAGCCACCAAACAATACGTTTGATTTTTTTAAATTGCTGTAGGTCTCTCTGGCATGTCTCGAGCGACGTTTATAGTGAGTTTTGCGATCATTTTTCCAAATTTCACTTTCAGCTTTTTCTGTTGGTTTACGGAGTAAATGATGTTGATATTTTTTGTGTTCTGATAATATTATTGCAGGCTAAATCCATTGGACAACACGGGTTTCAATGGGGTAATATATTACCGACCTAGTTTTTGAACATTTTTATGTTTTTGTATTGTACTCATGACTTTGTTCCTTCTACGGAACCTTTTTACCGACTACTATCGTAATTTTATTGTCATTTTTGTTCCAATCAATTTATGATTTTGAAACCATGCTTATTTTTTCGTTTTTTTTGGGGGTTACCTAGGGCTATTTGCTGCTATTTTTTCTTTTGCTCACTGTGGAATTCAAAGATACCGGAGACGGAAAGATTGGGTTAGTACATTTTTTCAGCTGATAATGTGTAAGAATTCTGTGTGAAATTAAGATGATACCTTCAGAATTCAAACATTCAACTCCATTTTCATTGTCTGTTCATGTTTGATTTGAGTACCTTTTCCATTGGAGTTGCGTGTAACAATGTGAAAACCGGTCAGATTGTGTGTAGATTTAAAATTTGTGGAATTCTGCTGCATCAAGTAAGAAGAAATTTTGGAATAGAATCCATAAAACACAAACTGGAAAAGGCCTCGTCTTTGTGGTGAAAGATGTGTTTCTTTTGGCAAGTTCATTGATTATATGTACAACTGAATTATGTGGTAGGAAACTATTTACGGACATAGTTGTTAAAGGCGAGCGCCTGGCGGGAGGCGAGGCCAAGCAACCGGAAACCGCCCCTGGAGCGGCACGGGCGCCGCACCTTCGACAGGCACCTGTCACGTGTGGCTGAGGTTCTCAGGCTAACAAGTAACACCTGATAGAAGAAGTTAGGGTTTAGGGCCCTGATTTAAATTTGGGCTTATTAAAAATAAAAATAAGCTCAAACCCTGTTTTTTGTTTGGGGTTTATTCAATTAGTATATTGTATATACATTAACCTTTTGTCTCTGTCTGCCATCCATTCATCTCGCCGCCACCCTCCAGACCATTCTTTTACGGTTTAAGTTTATTTTTTATTGATAATTAATTTTTTTTGTGTTCTATTAATTTTGAGATCGGTTTATTGATTTATAGAATATTGTATTGGTATAATCATTTCAAATTAATGTAAGTTTATGATTTCAGTATTGGTATGTCATTTAGTATCAAATTTGGGTTGTTGTTTGATATGTTTACTTAACTTAAATAATATATACTGATGTTTGATACTCGATTAAGGATCTTGAGAGAAGTTCTCATTAGGACTTGCTGGACTTTCACAATATCTTGGTTAACCTGAATGTTTTTCACCCTCGTGGCAATTATAGAGCTATATACAAAGAAACGAAGTGTCCAAAAAATAATCAGAGTGAATTTAGTATTGAAGCGTTCTTATAGTCGCTTGCCTCATTTTGATTATGGATTGGAAATCAGGTTTCATCCTTTATTTAATTTGTCAGTACTCTTTTTGTGTGAATGATATGTTTCTGTTTGACCAGACATTTGAGAGATTGCAAATGTTGTGTAGAAGACACCAAATCTGTTCTGCTAAGTTATGAAGTATAAGACCATTGCTGTGGCAACACGTTGATAATTGGTTAGTCTACTTTTTTTTTTATGTAGGTTAATACCTTGGCTGCGGGTGCTGTTGCCGGGGCAGCTTATGGCGCTGGAACGCGGAAGTGGAAACAAATTGCTGGTATCACTGGTCTTTATTGTACATTTTTCCAGTTTGCCAACAACTCCAAATCTGTTTGAAGTTGTATCAATAAGGCTGGCAGGTGAGCCAGACAATTCCAATCTTGCTCTCATGAGGTTAACGTTGCAAGAAGACTACAATACTTTCAACCCTTTTCTTTCTAATGATATATCAGACCTTTGAAATTATAGTACATGTTATGTGGGTTCGAGTGTTCGACAATCTATGGTTTGGTTGATGCTGTCTTAGGGACAATCAACTATTGGATAAAAATATTTTTATCCAAGGGTTACTATGGCACTGCACGTGGCATAGCAACTACTCAGACAATATATATTGAACACGGGAAAATGTTTCTCCCGGCAATGTGTAGGCTGCATTGGACTGAGTATTTTTTGTTCCATCAAATTTCAAGATGTTATAGATCACTCTGCGTAGGATATGATTGCCTCACCTACTGATTGGGACATTTCAGGTTTTCTTGAGTTTGCTGATTTTGGATGTGCGTGCGCTTATATGTGTTTATTATTATGTATATGTTTTTGGTAATTTGAATGCATTTATTTGCCATGTGTAGTTTTTATGGTGAACGTATCAAAAATCCCATACGCCAGTTACGGCTGTGAGGCTAGACCATTTGGGCTTTGCCCTACTAATAATTATGGTCCCGGCACTTTAACTAACCTAATACGTAATTTGGGCTACCGATTTATTAGGCATACGCGTGTACGTATATACTGGTAATATTGACCAAGCACATCAAAAATCTAATAGATTATGTGACATTAAATGTCTTTTAATTGAATGCAATTCCCATTAAAAATATAATTGGAAAAGCATACCTAGTTCATTAAATGATGTATAATTTAATAAAGACTAATCTGTAAATTATTTACGAATATATTAAAGTCTCAAAGTGCAAATCATTTTAAAATACATAATAAACGATCGAAGAAAAAATGGCTTGAAGTTATGTACAAAGATTTGGATTCTAAATGAGTCAACGAGTATATTCTGACCGAAGAAGTTCTTGGAGAATGTTGACATATGTGCGCGACTCGATTGATTTCTTTTAAGGTGCATGTAGCCCACCCCAATCCATTGAGATTAAATGATTAGTTATTGTTGTGGTGATAAACTACCGGGTACTTCTTGGCTAATAGAGAAAATGTTTAAGCATAAATTCAAAAATCTATTGAATGGATTTCATTTATCAAAAGTTGATTACAATTACAATAATCTCATAACTATTTATAAGAGAGTAAACGATGTTCTATAACAATAATTTGTTTAGGAGGTTATAACAACCTTAACAAATTATATTCTCACTATATTTACATAAACAAATCTATACATAAAATCGTTCCAAGTTGCTTCTGGAATCATCCAGGTTCATCTATGTGGGCTGGATTATTCTTTGATTGAAGATGTACTGGATCAGGTCTTGAGTTGGGCTTTGAGTACTCGCTCATTGGGCTGTAGGCAATATGATGGGCTTGAGGAGTGATCATTAACTTCCCCCCTCAAGCTGAGTGGGGAAGAACGGGAGAACACACGAAGCTTGTCTCACAAACGATGAAAGGAAATAGCAGACAATGGTTTGGTAAGAATTTCAGTTGTTAGGTCATAAGAAGGAATGTGCTGAATGCGAAGAGAATGAGCAATAACTCAAAGTGTTTGGTTTTTGAGTGGAGAACTGGATTTGCACTCAAAGCAATTGTACTTACATTATCACACCATAAAACTGGAGAATCTAGACAAGGAAAACGAAGTTCTGAGAGAAGAGATTGAAGCCAGAGCATTTCAGTAGTTGCATTTGCCATACTGCGATATTCTGCCTCAGTGCTTGAGCGGGACGCCACAGATTGTTTCTTTGAACTCCATGAACAGGTGAATTGCCAAAGAACCTGCAGAAACCTGAAGTAGATCATCGATCATATGGATCATTACCCCAATCTGCATCACAAAAGCCATGAAGAGTAGGGAAGATCGAGGCATCTAATTTAATTCCAAAGTCTGATGTACCATTGAGATACCGAAGGATCCGCAGCTTTTCAAACCAAGCCCTTGGTGCTTGTTTGAGGCCATAAATGGCTTTGTGTAGTTTGCAAACAAGCGGATGATCATGCTGTGTGATTTCAAAATTCGGAGGTTGTTGCATATATATCGTCTCAGTAAGGGAACCATTGAGGAATGCATTGTTGACGTCAAGTTGTTGGATGAACCAGCCTTTAAAAACAGCAATAGTGAGAACCACACGAATTGTTGTTGGTTTGATTACTGGACTGAAGGTTTCATGATAATCAAAGCCAGGGGTTTGAGATAACCCTTTGCAACCAACCGTGCCTTATGTCGAGCCACGGAACCATCAGGGTTCGTTTTGAGCTTGAAGACCCATTTACAACCAATAATAGGTGTGTTGGGTGATGTTGGAACGATAGACCAAGTATTGTTGTTGATGAGGGCAGTGTACTCAGCATGCATGGCCTGAATCCATTCGGGGACAAGCTTTGCTTCTTTGAGACTTTGTGGTTCATTCGTGGAGTCGAAGGCAGTGACTAGCAACTTAGGTTTATGAATACCAGCCTTAGAGCGTGTTACCATGTGATGAGTATTAATGGGAGGCGAAGAGGTTGCACATTCTTCAGAAAGGCATTCAAATGATCAAAGTTGTTAGAGCAAATGGTGGGGGAGGATAGTACTGGACTAGTCGATAGTACTGGGGAAGGAGAATAAGGTAATGTAGGGGGAATCGGATTGCTGTCAGCCAGAGATTGAGGGGACGATATGGAAGGTAGGAATAAGGGTGAGGAAGAGCAAGCATCAGGAGGATAAGTATGAGAGATTTGAGCATTTTGAGCAAAAGGGAAAACATGTTCATCAAATTGAGCATGTCGAGAAAAAAAAATCCTACCATCTTGGCTAAGACATTTGTATCATTTATGGCTGGCGCTATATCATATGAAGGTACAAGGAGTTAATCGAAATTCAACTTTGTGGTGATTGTAATGACGAAGACACACGAAACATAAACAACCAAAAACCTTTAAAAATGAAAAATCAGGAGCATTTTTGTATAACATAGTAAAGGGTGAATTATTAGAGAGTACAGGAGTGGCAAGTCTATTAATAAGGAAGACAGATGTTCCAAAAGCATCAGCCCAAAACTCGAATGACATAGAGGATCGAGCCAAGAGAGTGAGTCCTATCGCTACGATGTGTCTATGTTTTCTTTCAACAACACTGTTTTGTTGTGAGGTATATGGACAAGTTATACGATGATGTATACCATGATGTTGAAGAGAGGGTGTGAGAGATCGAAACTCTCCACCCCAATTACTTTGAAATGACTTAATTTTCTTGATAAAATGTAATTCAACATGGGTTTTGAATAAGGTAAAGATTTTATTCACTTCAGACTTGAGTTTAATAAAGTAGATCCATATACATCTACTGTGAGCATCAACAAAGCTTACATAATATCAAAACCATCCTTGGAAATTGTGTTTGAGGGTCCCCACACATCAACGCAAATGAGCTCCACTGGTTCAGAGTATGAAGTTTGAGATTGAGGAAAAGGTAATTTGTGACTTTTACCCATTTGACAAGCAGTGCAAATACTGGATATTTCATTGCTAGAAAACATAAAATTACAATTTATTAAAGTGTGTTTGACACTAGAAAAAGAAGGGTGTCATAGTCTAAGATGCCATAGAGTAATAGACTGGGACATCCGTTTGTTTGGCTTAGGAAGAGACGAAGTTGAATCTTGAGACAAACTGGTGGCTGGAGATTGAGTGTGAAGGCAAGTAGCAGAGTCACTGGAGGCAAGTGAACTTCCCGAGGCTGAAGGTGTACAAACCTTCATGTAAAATCCCTATCAGAAGTGTTGTTCGAGATGTTAGGTCCTTCACAAGACAAAATGTGGGATAAAACTCAAAAAACACTTGGTTATCATTAGCAAATTTACTTACGCTGATAAGATTCTTAGTAATACGAGGGACATGCAAAAGATTTTCAAGAACAAAGAAACGTGAAGAAGAAGGCGAACAGAAATTCGAATGTCCTATATGAGAGATGGACAAACCTTCTCCGTTTCCCACATGAATCTTACCACTTCCAGCATATTCAGACCCAATAGAAAGATTGTTTAGATAATTCATGACATGGTGAGTTGCTCCCAAGTCTGGATACCACCACTCCTCTGTATTTGATTCAGAATTGGCAGTAGTTAATGCAGCGGATGGAAATTGATTTGAGTATTGATTTGGCCCTCTGTTTTGCGGTTGTTGAGATGGATGAACATTTTGTCCTGGTGGCTGTTTGTGATAAGGAACAAAATCCTTATCAAATCTGTAGTAGCATCTTTCAGCTACATGTTCCATTGATGCCACATATTTGACATGTTGGTCGTCCAGAATTATTATTCCAGTTACGTCTTCCACCTCTATTGAACCTTTCTCGTCCTCTGCCACAGGAAGATGATCCCTGATTTGATGGGTTTGTATCAGGTTTCTTCTGAAAATTGTAGGTAATAGCATGCACAGAAGGAGAAGTAATTGATCCAGTAATGTTGTTGGTGTAGGATTCAATCATACCTTCATGTGCCATGAGGATTGCTCCTACCTCCTCAGACATTGTCAAATTTTCCACTTTTGAGGTTACATGCACAACAACGGAATCATACTCAAGTCCAATGCCTCCAAGTATGTACGGGATTTGATCATCTTCTGAGATCAAGTGACCACATGCAGCTAAGATATCAATGTAGCTCTTCAATTTGTTCAAATAATCCTTCATGTTAAGATTTCCTTTCTTCAATGTTTGAAGCAACAATTTATTTTGCATAATGCGAGCCTTTGAACGAGTGGCAAAAAGATTAGACACCATGTTCCAGACTTGAGATGATGTTAAGCATCCAATCATCTGAGCCCGAACGCCTTCTGCCATTGATGCGAGAAGGAAGGAGAATAATAGCTGGTCTTGTCAACACCATTTAACAAAGCTTGGATTAATAGCTTCAGTCTCTTGATGAATGATGGTTTTTGAAGGAACTGGTGGGTCTTCAAGAATGAAGACATCAAGACCCAGACCACGAATCCCAACGAGAATTTGCGAGTTCCAGAGAATGAAATTTTCATCAGTTAATTTGACTGTATTAATCTGATTGGAGGGATTTATGATTATAAGGTTTGGTGCGGTTTTTGGATCGGCGTTGAGCAAGGCTTTCGCCATTGGCTCTGATGCCATAATAGAGAAATGTTTTAAGTAGAAATTCAGAAATCTATTGAATCGAATTTATTTATCAAAAGTTGATTACAGATTACAATAATCTCATAACTATTTATAAGAGAGTAAACGGTGCTTTATAACAATAATTGTTTAGGAGGTTATAGCAACCTTAACAGATTATATTCTCACGAAATTTACATAGACAAATCTATGCATGCAATCGTTCCAAGTTGCTTTTGGAATCATCCAGGTCCATCTATGTGGGCTGGATTATTCTTTGAATGATGAAGATGTACTGGATCAAGTCTTGAGTTGGGCTTTGAGTGTTCATTGGGTTGTCGGCAATATGATGGGCTAGAGGAGTGATCCTTAATTTTGGCAAGCGATGCATATAAATAAATTTTTAATTTATAATATGAAAGTTTCACTTATTAATTTTTTGTACAAAATAATTATATTAAAATAATATTTTTCAAACAAACATTACGTTTTTATTTTATTAAATTTTTCATAAAATAAGCCTATTCTGGAGAAAAAACTTGGGATGTACTAGTGATCAAAAGTATTTACTATATCATATTACTATATAGTATTGATATCATAGATATGTACTCTATACTATATTATAATAGGCTATCAGAGTAAATGGCCTATCATACCAATTTTTTTCACCTTTTTTACCTACTAACTCCTATACATAGAGGATAAGCCACTTTTAAATTTATTATTCAATTATTTTAGATGTAGAAAAATTTTAACTAATCAAGGCTTTTAGAAATCTCGATTTGTTAAAATTTATTATTTAAAAAATAAAAATACATATATTATATATAAGTAACACATAATAGTAATATACTATACATTAAATATAGTAGTCATCTATTAAAGAATTTTTTTTTTTGGTTTGTTGAAAACTTAGATGTGAGATTTGAATACCAAAAGATAAAACTTACTAATATGAAAACGTAAGAGATGGCTCAGTTTCGAGTCGTTCAAAGTGCACAAAAAATTTAGTTCCTCCCCAAATAAGATATATTTATACACGTACAACTATATATTGCATTATCCTACTCTTATTATACCTCAAAAACACTACCACGTGGTGTGATCATTGTCCAATAAGGCAATAATTAAAAAGAAAATAGCTGGAAGCTTCTCCCGTTTGCTTTTCTTCTTCAAAGGGCGAAATATTTTTCTGATATGTTTTTCTTTTTCTTTCCAAAACTGTTCACCAAATTTGTGGAATCAATATTATCCAATTATCCCATGTGTTGAATTTATTATTTTTGCTAATTTCAATCAACTTTCAAATAATGCAAAATTAATTTCAAAGTATTTGTTTCCAAATTTTGCATATGGTTTTCAAAATTTAGGGTTTTTTGACACGGATACTGTGGTTTTGAAAATAGATAATTTACCTAATTTTATTTGAACGTAGACAACTTACTCTCATATGGTTTGTGAATATATGATTTTTGTGAATGCATCTTCTTATGTGTCTGAGCTTTAAAATGTCAATTGTACCGATGAGAGGGTAAAATGCACCTAAATAATAACATAAATGAATATGCACCTAAAGAATAAATAATGAGAAAATTACAATAAGGTACCACTTTCCAAAACATCTTTCAACTAAATCTACCAAAAATTCTTCTTTTCAACTAAATACACCTTTTAAAAAACTTCTTTCAAATAAGTCCATTTTTTGGAACCCTAATCTAAATAGTCCTTTGGTTTTACTTAAATACACATGAATCAGTTCTCCTCTTCTACCAGCTTGATGTAATACTGCCACCGCCAGAAGGCGGAGAGAGGGCTGTCGGCGCCACCGCAGATGTGAGTGCCCATTGTCGGGATCATCGTTGCATTTTTTTATTACATGTCAATTCCGTCGATTTTGTTGTGTTTTTCGTTCAATTTTTTCTATTCGAATTACCTTGGTGTTTTGCGTCAAATTTTTTGTTGATTTGCGCTTGAATTATGCAAAAAATTTCAGTAATAATGCCCCGAAAATTGATCAACACTGACTTTCGCTCTTAATTGCTCGTTTTTTTTTCTTCGTCGTATTACGTTGTGTGATCCAATTTTCGTAACATGAATTCCGGATTCATAACGTTTGAGTGCAGATCATGCCTCCGTCTTATCAAGCGATGCCACAAGCCTGATTACAAAGGTAGCCCCACTTTGTTGTACGACATTTGAGATTTTTTTCATTATTTTGTGTATTATTGTCGATGTTTTCTGATCTAAATATAGAATTCACAAAAGTGGCGACTCGAACAGCGATCAGTTTTGTGGTGATGTGATTGTCAATCAAAATTTGAAATTTTATTTCTAAGGAGTTATTTATGATTGTACTGAGCCATTATATTTTTTATGAGATTGAGATAATTAGAACGTGAAATTGTGATTATATTTTTTATGAGATTGAGTCATGCGGTGCATGTAATTTACATGCACCAATAAACTAGTGGTGCATGTAATTACATGCACCACTAGGCATTTTCTTGTTAGTCTCGTAATAGACTAGCGGTGCATGTAAATTACATGCACCGCTAGGTATTTCCTTATTAGTCTCGTGCGGTGCATGTAAATTACATGTATCAATAGACTCAGGTAATGTATTTAACCAAAATATAGTCTATCGGTGCATGTAAATTATCGTGTTTCAGTGACTTTTCACATATTATTCTTGGTCAAAAAGAATATTTTAATGTGGCTTTAAAAAAAAATATTTTAATGTGACCATGCAAATGATTTTTTTAATACTAAGTCAAATTAAATTCTCGAGTCTGGTCGTGATAATTTTGGTAGCAAATAGGTTATTTGTTTGATACATTTTAAAGCATTACAGATCCTCCACTAGAAATTCTTCTTTGATGATAGAGTATAATCACTACACCAATATACATGATAAATGTGTAATCTGCAATCGCAAATTGATGGCAGTAGAAGTTAGGGTTTTTTCACCTTCGATTCGATGTTGACCAAGAAAAGGGAGCAGGGAGATTGTTGGCTTAAAATCTAATTCAGGGAGAAAAGGCAGTATAAATTTTTTTGTGTCTAGCGGTGCATGTAAAAATTTACTCATGCGGTGCATGTAAAAATTTTCCGTGCATGTAAAATTGACTAATGCGGTGCATGTAAAAATTGACTCATGCGGTGCATGTCAAATTATTCGTGCGGTGCATTTAAAAATGAGTCATGCGATTGTCCAATTACTTATGCGGTGCGTGTACAAATTACTCATGAGGTGCATAGTATTTTGATAAGTGGGGTTAGTTTGGTCATTGTATTCAAAAATGGACTTAGCTTAAAGAACTTTTTTTGGGTGACTGGGCCGAAAAATCTTTTACATAATAGTACCGGCTCGAAATTTTCCAAGAATAATATGGAGTAATCTGCACCTAAGGTTAGAAAAAAATTGACATATTTTTAACTATTTTTTGCTCTAAACCGACATATTTATTATAAATTTCAAAAATCAAATCAACATAAACCAAATATTTACAATTCTATGTTAGTAACCGATGAATTTAGTGTTCATCTAATGTTCATTTAAGTGGTCCATTAAAACCCCCATTCAATATTTCACTTTGTTTCCCATGTTATAACCGATGAAAAAAAATGGTTTTTGATGGTATGAGCCTATCCTATAAATACCACATATTGGGTCCCTAAATCAACAATCTCATTTAGTACCATATACACCATCTAAGGAAGATTGTGAAGGTTTAGAAGACCTAATAAACCAAAGCAAGAAGAGCAATGGCTGGAGGTATACTACTAATCCATTTTATTCCGCATTTGATCTAACAAAGTGGTTAGATCATAAAGAAATTACTTACATTTGGTATCAGAGCAGGTTTTGTCTCTGCCTTGCTACTATAACTTTCGAAACATCAAACAAAGGTGAAATAAATTTTTTGCACTTCGGATACATAGGCAGGCAGCATATCTGTTATTTGGAATAAAAATCTGAAAATTTCTCTTTTATTCCGTGCTTACATTGCAATTAGCTTTAAAGGTTATGCTATAATATCAGTTGTTTACATGGCTGACAGTGTTTACATTTGTTAATTAATGTTATAATTTATCTTATAACATTAGTTAACTTATGTTATAATTTAAAATTTATTAATTAATTTTCAAGTCGGCCGACACTTTGTCATATAACATTAGTAATGTTATTATTAATTTTCATGGGTATATATGTATATATTTCATATGGTTTAATTTTATGTTCATGTTGCTTATGTTTTTGTGCAATTTATATGAACATATTTTGTGAATTAAATGTTGTGTGATCTATATAATTTTAATTAATTAAGGAATAGCCACAACATCTTTATTTATGCAAAATTATATATTAAGTATTTTGGGATCACATTATAACATTACTTGTAATTTGTCATATTTAATATAATAGATTTTCCCACAGGAATTTTTATTATATTTGTATGATGAATTAGGATAGAGTATCAAATTATATTTTCTATTTACCCACAGGAATTAAGAAAATGAACATAAATTGATAGTTTTATCATATAGTTATTATGCATCTAATTGAGTAAGACCTTAGCCCACATGCAAGTTTTACGTCACTAGATTCATATATTTTTAAGCATGATTTTACATTGGTAAAATATGAATTAAGTTAATTAGTCTCAGATTTTGGATTCTAAGCATGTAAGATGATTTTTATGCAGTTATGCAATCTGTGAATTTCTCTGATGTTAAGTGTGATATTCTCGAACTAAAGGGTGATAACTATAAAGTTTGGAAGGAGAGAATTCTTCTTCATTTAGGGTGGATGGACATTGATTATGCCATAAGGAAAGACGAACCACCTCCGATTAATGAAATCAGCATTCCTGATGAGGTTGATCTTTATGAAAAATGGGAGCGATCTAATCGTCTCTGCGTAATGTTCATAAAGACTAAAATCTCTGCTGGTATTCGAGGTTCCGTCGAAGAACATAAAAATGTCAAGGCTCTACTGAAGGCTATAGATGAGCAGTTTGAGACTTCAGATAAAGCACTAGCCAGCACCCTAATTATGAAATTTTCATCCATGAGGATCACTACTGTGAAAGGTGTGCGTGAGCATATCATGCAAATGAGGGACATTGCGGCTCAACTAAAGACTCTTGAGGTTGAGATGTCTGAATCTTTCCTTGTGCATTATATTTTGAACACTCTTCCAAGTCAATATGGACCCTTTAAGATATCCTACAACACACATAAGGATAAATGGTCAATTAATGAACTTATGACCATGTGTGTTCAAGAGGAGGGAAGATTGACCATGGAAAAGAGTGAAAGTGTGTTTATGGCAACGGAAAGAAAGGACATAAACCAAGCCAAATGGAAAGGGAAAGGTAAAATACCGCCCCAAGGTGGAATCAAAAAGGAATTTAAGTGTTTCTTCTGTAAAAAGAAGGGACACGTGAAGAAAGATTGCACAAAATTCAAGAAATGGCTTGAGACAAAAGGTAAACCAATCTCATTTGTCTGTTATGAATCTAATATGGTTGATGTTATTTATAACACATGGTGGATTGATTCTGGTTCTACAATCCATATTTCGAATACCTTGCAGGGTATGCGAAACCAGTGGAAAGTGAGCAATGCATATATTCAGGAAGTAAGATGCGCTCACATGTGGAAGCTGTTGGAACATGCAGTCTAGTTCTAAACAGTGGTTTTATTTTGAATTTAGAAAAGACATTTTATATTCCTAGTTTTTCTAGGAATTTAATTTCAGTTTCAAGATTTGTACCGTTTGGTTATTCCTTTAAGTTTTCAGAAACATCTTTCAGTTTATATTATAAATCTGATCTTGTTGGGAATGGTACATTGTCTGATGGGCTTTTCTCTATTGATTTACAAATTAATGCTACTTATGATACTATGCATGTTTACACTGGTATAAAACGATGTGTTATGAATGAGGATTCCTCTATTTTGTGGCACCGGAGATTGGGTCATATCTCCATAGATAGGATTAAGAGATTAGTGAATGATGGAGTACTTAGTACTTTGGATTTTACTGATTTCAGTACTTGTGTGGACTGCATTAAAGGAAAGCAAACCAACAAGTTCAAGAAAGGTGCTAAGAGGAGTACAGACATATTAGAGATCATACATTCAGATATTTGTAGTCCAGTAACGGACTTGCATGGTCCGAGATATTTCATCTCTTTCATTGATGATTATTCACGATATATGTATATCTACTTGCTTCATAACAAGAACGAAGCACTAGACGCCTTTAAAGTTTTTAAGGCCGAAGTAGAGAAACAATGTGAAAAGCAAATTAGGATCGTGAGAACAGATAGAGGTGGAGAATATTATGGTAGATACACTGAGGATGGACAAGCACCTGGTCCATTTGCGAAGTTTCTTCAAGAGCATGGGATAGTTGCTCAATACACTATGCCTGGTTCTCCGGACCAAAATGGTGTAGCAGAAAGAAGAAACCGAACTTTAATGGACATGGTGAGGAGTATGCGAAGTAACTCCAAGCTTCCTGAATCCTTGTGGACTGATGCTCTTAAAACGACAGTGTATATATTAAACCGAGTTCCAACTAAGGATGTCCCAAAGACACCATTTGAATTATTCAAAGGTTGGAAACCAAGTTTGCGACATATACGTGTTTGGGGATGCCCGTCTGAAGTAAGAGTTTATAACCCACAAGAGAAGAAACTAGACCCAAGAACCATTAGTGGATATTTCATTGGATATGCCGAAAGGTCAAAGGGTTATAGATTCTATTGTCCATCACATAGCACTAGGATTGTGGAATCAAGAAATGCGAAGTTTCTTGAGAATGACTTGATCTGTGGGAGCGATCGATTTCAGGACATTGTTTCTGAAAGAAATCATATTGACGCTCAAACTTCCACTCCAAGTGATAGATTGATTATCATTAGCAACACTCCTCAAGTTCAAACGGGTGTTGGATAACCAATCACTGAAGTTCCACAAGCCGCTGATAATATTCCAATAGATCAAGATGTTCAAGAATTGCCAGAAATTATTCAACATCCAGTTGAACAACATGATCATGAGGAAAATGTTGATACAACATTAAGGAGATCTGCTAGAATAAGGAAATCAGCAATACCTAGTGATTATGTTGTGTATTTACAAGAAGCGGATTATAATATTGGAGCCGAAAATGATCCTGAAACGTTTTCACAAGCCATGAGTTGTAAAGAATCAAGTTTATGGTATGATGCCATGAAAGATGAGTTGAATTCTATGGCATCTAATGGAGTCTGGGATCTTGTTGAGTTGCCTGATGGTGTAAAAGCCATAGGATGTAAATGGGTCTATAAAACAAAGAAAGACTCAAAAGGCAACATTGAAAGATATAAAGCAAGACTTGTCGCTAAAGGATTTACTCAAAAGGAAGGAATCGACTACAAGGAGACCTTCTCTCCTGTATCAAAGAAAGATTCACTTCGTATCATCATGGCATTAGTTGCACATTTCGATTTGGAGTTGCAACAAATAGATGTGAAAACAGCTTTTCTAAATGGAGATCTAGAGGAAGAGGTTTACATGAAACAACCAGAAGGATTTTCCTCTAGTAGTAGTGAGCAATTGGTGTGCAAGCTCAAGAAATCTATATATGGATTGAAACAAGCTTCCCGTCAGTGGTATTTGAAATTTCATGATGTTATCTCTTCATTTGGATTTGTAGAGAACATTATGGATCAATGTATATACCAGAAGGTCAGTGGGAGTAAGATTTGTTTCCTTATTCTGTATGTGGATGACATTTTACTTGCAACCAATGATAAGGGTTTGCTACATGAGGTGAAACAATTTCTCTCTAACAACTTTGATATGAAAGATATGGGTGATGCTTCTTATGTCATAGGCATTAAGATACATAGAGACAGAATTCAAGGAATTATGGGCCTATCTCAAGAGACCTATATCAACAAAGTTTTAGAGAGATTTCGGATGAAAGATTGTTCACCAAGTATAGCTCCCATTGTGAAGGGTGACAGTTTCAACTTGAACCAGTGCCCGAAAAATGATTTTGAGAGGGAACAAATGAAGAACATTCCTTATGCTTCTGCCGTTGGAAGCCTAATGTATGCTCAGGTCTGCACAAGACCTGACATTGCATTTATTGTTGGGATGTTAGGAAGATATCAGAGTAATCCAGGTATGGACCACTGGAGAGCTGCAAAGAAAGTAATGAGGTACCTTAAGGGGACCAAAGATTACATGCTTATGTATAGACGGACCGATAATCTGGAAGTGAATGGCTACTCTGATTCGGACTTCGCTGGCTGTGTTGATTCACGGAAATCAACATCAGGATACATTTTTATGTTTGCTGGTGGAGCTGTATCTTGGAGAAGCGCAAAGCAGACATTGACTGCTACTTCCACTATGGAGGTTGAGTTCGTATCTTGTTTTGAGGCTACATCACATGGTGTATGGATGAAGAGTTTCATTTCTGGACTTAGAGTCGTTGATTCAATCTCTAGGCCTTTGAAAATGTATTTTGATAATTCGGGTGCATTTTTTATGGCTAAGAATAATAAAAGTGGTAGTCGAAGTAAGCACATCGACATCAAGTATCTTGCCATAAGAGAACGTGTTAAAGATAAAACAGTGGTTATTGAACACATTAGTACTGAATTAATGATTGCTGATCCTTTGACAAAAGGCATGCCACCACTAAAATTTAAGGATCATGTAGAAAGAATGGGACTTGGTTCCTTTATGTAAATTTCGTTATAAGAACGAATGTTTGAGAAACTCTGTTTGTGATATTCTCATATTTTGACTTGTGTACACATTTATTTTGAGAAATATCATTGATGTTTGGACCTTGAATAAACATATGGTTTATTCATTAAGTAATATGGGCTGGGATTTGAGAAACATGATACATTGTGATACATGGAAGATAATACTCGTATTTAGAGGACCTATCGCCATGATTCATGTATTTTTGTTTCTTACTGTGGTGAACGATGAATATATGGACCAAGTGGGAGAATGTTAGTAACCGATGAATTTAGTGTTCATCTAATGTTCATTTAAGTGGTCCATTAAAACCCCCATTCAATATTTCACTTTGTTTCCCATGTTATAACCGATGAAAAAAAATGGCTTTTGATGGTATGAGCCTATCCTATAAATACCACATATTGGGTCCCTAAATCAACAATCTCATTTAGTACCATATACAACATCTAAGGGAGATTGTGAAGGTTTAGAAGACCTAATAAACCAAAGCAAGAAGAGCAATGGCTGGAGGTATACTACTAATCTATTTTATTCCGCATTTGATCTAACAAAGTGGTTAGATCATAAAGAAATTACTTACATTCTATACTCCTCAATATTTTCATAATAATGTTACCATAAATTACCGGTGCAAAATAAGCTATAACAAATGTTAGCCTTACTATATACTCATAAAAGCTCAATATATATAATATTTATTCCTAAATTTTCATGACATACTTTACTACTAGAATCCTCCAGCAAATATTTAGAACTTTATTCTAAATATTAATTCCACATTTATTTCACCTTAGTTTATTCACTAAAATATTCATTTCGATTTCTCTTATACTTCAAAATATATTTTTTTTAAAAAAGTAAAACATACGTACTGAAATTTTGAGGTGTTACAGAACACTCCAATTTAGGGATCCTTTTTCCTTAATTTTTGGAACTCAAAATTTCTAATTCCTTCAAGTACGATTCATGACAAAAAAACCAATTGTGATACAAACATGTTGGCTTAAAATTGGATTTTAGTCTTCTTTGTTCTGATTAATAAATAATTTTCCCATAAATATATTTTGTATTTAAAATCTAATTAAATAGGGATATTTTGAACACAACGAAGCCAAACTTTTTCATAATTGTAGAGGATGCAATGAATTATTCGTTGAGTTTTCAGGCAAATCAACATATTATTGAGGCAATTACGTAACGGATATCGCAAGCACATAATCAGCAATTGAACAATATGGACCTAATATTTCTAATGGTTTTTTTTTATCTCAAATTGAGTTACGTCCACTCAAGAACCCTCGAGTATATTACTTCTTTATTGATGACAAAGAAGACAAGATAATTGAGAAAACACAGTATTTTACTCAGAACACTATGATTTTAATGATAGCTTTCTCTCCACTAATTCTATTCATAAACTCTCACAATCAGTCATGATTGCACATCTACATTTATGCTTGTACAAAAGAGAATTTGTGTTTTTGGGATGGTTTTCAAAATCATTGTTTACATAATAAAATCCATCAAATTTGACTAACACAAAATATGTGTTGATATATCTCTTTGAATTCAATAATGATGGCTTGATTCTTAGCACGATTTTGCAAATAATAGGGAGACATTTTGATTATTTACAAATCTAATGAGGTCAAAATGTCTGTTAACAAAACTTATGGGCAAAATGTTTAAATGAATAAGATATTTTCATCGTAAAAAACTAAAAAATTCTCATTGAGGAGCTTTACGTTATATTTGCAAAATATAAACAATCGTTTTGTATATTTACAAACCAACCACGAGGGGCAAATTTAATTTTTTATTATTAAAAAAAAAAAAATTATAAAATATGGTTGTTTGAAATAGTTTAAGATTCTATTATAATTTGCACTCCAAGAGTGCAAATTATAACACTATTCTAAAGTTGCACTCTTGGAGTGCAACTTTACAAAATTTTTTTTTTTATAAAGTTGCAATCCAAGAGTGCAACTTTAGAATAGTATTATTTTAATTATAAATTAAAAATAATTTTAAATTCTTGATTATTAAAAACAATTTTTTTTTATTGGTATTATGTTTTACATAAAAATTTTAAACCACATAAATAGTTGAAATATGAATAAATGATCTGAAATAGCACACATAAAAATAAATAGATTATTCTTTACATTGAACTCTAAATATTTCCTCCGGTCCCACAACCACGTCTATGTCTCAGTCGTTGTGGTCTTCTAGATGGCTCAACTACATCTACATTTCGCGTTTGTGATTGAGAGGTTCTAGTCCTAGCGCTGGACTCACCAATATCATATTGTGGCGTCAAGTCGGAGAATGTAACAGGTGAGATATCAAAATGTGGACGTGGTTGTGTAGAACCGGGTACACGAAGCAGAAGATCCGTAAATGAGATTCCACTGTATGCTTGAGTTGGATCTGATATATATCGAGTGTATGGTGATGGCTCCTCCAAGTGGGCAGGTTGTGTGCCGTAGTAGTCAGAAGATGTGGCATCATAATGGAATGAAGAACGGTGTGATGTTGATGTCCCCCCTGCATCATATGTATCAGTAGTAAATGGAGGGATATCATCATGAGCATCTACCTGAGTATCAGAGGTACTTGACCGTCTTCTCCTCCGGTTGCCCCCTCTAGTGGTATCTCGCTGTCGTGCAGGCATACCATATATATTTTGTTGTGTCCGAGCAAGTTGACGCACTTCATCCACAATAGCTAAGTTCTGATCTAATACACGTCTGACCCCGGGTGAAATCCCTTCATCCTCACTCAAACTTGAGCAACTAAGTCTTAGTTGCTCCATATGCACATCCTTACAAAAAAATATGGTTAATAGGTAGCATAATTCAGAAGAAATTAAATCATTTTCAATAAAAAAAGGAAATATATGCATACCACTTGCTGCCATGCAGCAGCAAGTGGTATGCATATAATATTGTGGATGCCCCTCAGCCACGTCCACATTTTGATATCTCACCTGTTACATTCTCCGACTTGACGCCACAATATGATATTGGTGAGTCCAGCGCTAGGACTAGACCCTCGCAATCACAAACGCGGAATGTAGATGTAGTTGAGCCATCTAGAAGACCACAACGACTGAGACATAGACGTGGTTGTGGGACCGGAGGAAATATTTAGAGATCAATGTAAAGAATAATCTATTTATTTTTATGTGTGCTATTTCAGATCATTTATTCATATTTCAACTATTTATGTGGTTTAAAATTTTTATGTAAAACATAATACCAATAAAAAAATTGTTTTTAATAATCAAGAATTTAAAATTATTTTTAATTTATAATTAAAATAATATTATTCTAAAGTTGCACTCTTGGATTGCAACTTTATAAATAAAAAAAAATTTGTAAAGTTGCACTCCAAGAGTGCAACTTTAGAATAATATTATAATTTGTACTCTTGGAGTGCAAATTATAATAGAATCTTAAACTTTTTCAAACAATCATATCTTATGAATTTTTTTTATAATAAAAAATTAAATTTGCCACCACGAGGTGTAAATAAGAATGTTTGTTCCTACATTTAATTAAAGAAAATCTAATACAAATGTTTTTAAAAAATATATGTTATGGTTTTTCTTGGAGAAATGAATCGAAGATTGAAATGTTTAATGGTTGAACTTTTAGTTTTCTCACGATATTTTATTCGTCCACGATATTTTATCGTATTATTACACATATGAATTATGTGGCTAATCTAATCAATACTATATTAATATAGTCAAGAAAGCATTATTCTAATTAAAAAATGATTGCACCAGCAGCTACAAATGAGGCGCACACGTTTCCTCGAAGTTATTGGCTGAGACTATAAATAACCAAGATTCTTGACGAGGATTGTGGGACGAAACCAGAAAGAGTTGAAAACAAGAGCGGCTTCCTGAAATTTTTCCTTATTGCTTTCTCCTAAAGCCATCATCTATCACATAAATAATTCAATGAGCTTACATCTTTCTTCATAGAAAAGTTCGGATTAATTTAATTTTGCAGGTTTTGTGTGTCTTATTTGCATCTGTTAACTCTATCTAGTCCATGGTAATGGTCATGGTCTGAACTCTGAAAATATACCTCAGCAAAGTATGTATCTTTTTTTGAGAACTACGAAATCAAGAAGCATAAATGACAATTATCCCCTTCTTAAAAGAATACATCTGAGTCATGTCTGTTTTAGCCATTCTTTCTCATTTTTATTGACTGTACGTTGGTTTTTTTAATTGCAGATCCTCCATCATCAGTTATTGGTTAAAGTGAGGACTTTGGTTGTGTGATGTATAGTTTCATTGTTTGGTCTTGTTGATTCATTATCTCCTTCGAGTTTAGCATGAATTTTGCGTATCACGAGGTGGGTTTATTATTATTATTATTGTTGTTGTTATTATTATTATTATTATTATTTCATCTTCTTTCCTTTATGTTTGCATTTGGTTACCTCTTGAAGTAACGTGCTGCTACAATCTTGCTTTCACTTTGCTGGGATTTTAGAAAATATTGGTTCTCATATTTGAAACAAAGAATTTATTATGTTTTTAATGGAGTTTCTTGTTTTTTGGTAATATTCAGGCGTATATTAAAAATTCCAGAGGAGTGCAGCTATTCACCTGCAGATGGTTGCCTTCTTCTTCTCCAAAAGCTCTGGTTTTCCTTTGCCATGGTCTCTCTCTTTTGTTTCCCACCTCTCAAAATATTGAAATTGTTAAAAAATAAATAAATAAAATTTGCATATTTCACTATTTGGGGCCGCATTCTGTCAAGTTTCCTTTCTGGCATTCAATTAAATGACACTGATTACTTCTGTTGCAGGTTATGGCATGGAATGCAGTAATTTCATGAGAGGTAGCAATTTTTTAACCACACATTTATCTACTTTGCTTCTTCTTACTGTCTGAGATTTGTTACTAACTCATGATCTATGAGCTTATGTTTTATTTTTGTACTGTTGAAAGTGTTGATTCGACTATTATAATCTTGTTGCCCCACATTACCAACCTAGTATTTAAAATCTTGGCTTGCCTTTTCGTTACTTCGAGAAAGGTGGACCTTTTCAAATCTTTTCTTCTTTTTTTCCAAAATCTGTTTAAAAGCAATGACAAAGTTGAGTCAAGGGAACAGTACTATTAGTCTATTACCCTTGAATTTAATGGCCTTAAATGGTCTATTATCAAAGCTAGGGGTAGGTGCAGTATCCCGTTTCTTGTTGCACCTTTACCTTTATTGCATTTGAACACTCAACTATCAACAGAATCAATAATTTATTATCCCAACCAATAAAGGTTGTGCTGTTGTTGTGTTATGATGAAAATTCTTGTATGGATCGGGTCCTGTACATCAACACACATAAACACATATGTATATACATGTATGTGTGTTGATATATGGAGGACCCGATGGATATAAAATTTCCCTGCCATACTCTGTCTATTATTTGTGCATTTAACTATTGTGTTTCATTCAACCTAAACTTAAGTAACTGTATTATTTGATTCCTTTTGCATGTAAGAAAATCTTGGTTTGAAGTCAAATGCTGACATTTGGGCAAAAGGTTTGGTGACTTGTTAGATTGATTAGGTTAGCAAGCAACTACTTGTTACTAGTCACGGACAAGAATATTGGAGTAAACTGGTTTGTTGAGTCATTCAGTATTATGGTTGTCTATGGCCGACCAATCATTTTTGTCTAAGGAGATGACTTGGTTAATTTTGGGAGAGTCGAAACTCGCTCCGCTGGCAGCTGTTTCATATCCGTGCCATTCTAAAAAATGGTTAATCCAAATAGTTATATGAGTCCATTGTGACCCGGTTGTAAACCCAATTCAAATATTCGTGACAAACCGAAGTGGGGGACTTAGGAATTACAATATTTTATTTTATTTTTTAAATTTAAAATACGCGACCATGCTGCTCTCAACCTGTGTATTCCCCTGATAGCAGTGCTGAAGCTTATTGGTAATTGGGAACTTTGCAATGTTACCTTCCTTTGATGCTTGTGCATCTCCTGTCTCCATGGGCGAGTCTACAAGCTGCACCCCTCAAAATAATTTGTTATTATATATAATATCTTTCTTGAAATTGAGCAAGTTCCTCCATTGAATATCACTAAACCAAGGATTTTAATAATTATATTATAATTGTATTATGACAATTAAACTCGTTAAGTATATTATTTCTTGAAATCAAGCAAGTTCCTTTTTTTGAAATGATCGCATTGTAATTATTTACCTAATGATTTTTATATACAATCTTTAAACTTCGGATGCTTATTATGAACTTTTGATTTAAATTTATATAATTAGCTTTTGCCCACCTCGATCAAATTCCTAGATTCACCCCAACCTATCTCTTTGACGATTCTTGTACCATTTTGGGCTGCCAAAAGCATGGAAATGCATTAAAAACGGCATTTTCAAGATTATTTTCTCAAGCATGCGCACTTCCTGTGCAGTTATTGACATTTCTTTGTGATTAGGTGTGGGAATAAATCTAGCTAGTAGTGGATACGCTGTTTTTGGGATTGATTATGAAGGGCATGGATGGTCGAAGGGTGCTCGTTGTTACATCAAAAGGTTTGACAACATTGTGGACGATTGTAGCGATCACTTCAAGTCAATTTCCGGTAAGTTGCCAACTCTCCTACCATAGCATGCTTTGTTTTATCGGTACAAAAATGGAAATACCATTCTTGAAACTGCTGTGGAGTTATACTAAAACTGTTCAGGTTCATGCTGCGCCACTTCTTTGTTATTTCATTGTTTTCTTGAATCTCAGCCCGTGAGGAGTACAGGGAAAAGAGGAGGTTTTTATATGGAGAGTCAATGGGAGGTGCGGTGGCTCTACTCGTCCACAAGAAAGATCCTAGTTTCTGGCATGGTGCTCTCCTAGTTGCCCCAATGTGTAAGGTCGTAGTTACTTGATTTTGATGTGTACTTTTCATGATGAAAATTTGTTGAATATTTCTTTTATCATCGACATTAGATCTCCGAGAAGGTGAAACCACATCCTATAGTTGTAAGTCTTTTAACTCAGATTGAAGATGTGATACCCAAATGGAAGATAGTTCCAACCAAGGATGTTATTAAATCTGCCTTCAAGGACCCTATTAAACGAGAAGAGGCGAGTTCTTTCTTTTCGCTGTTCTAATCCCCTCATTCTATTTTATCTGAAAATCACAAGTTCTTCTGTAGATTCGTGGCAACAAACTGATATATCAAGAGAAGCCTAGGCTGAAAACCGCGCTGGAAATGCTGAGAACTAGCATGAACCTTGAGAGCAATTTGAACGAGGTTTATAATGCACACTACACTGACAATCCCGGTACCTTTCTTTTCTTCCAGAAACACGTCGTGTGTTAACATGTTTACTGCTTCTTGCTGATAGGTGACACTACCATTTTTCGTTTTGCACGGTGAAGCGGACATAGTTACCGATCCAGAAGTAAGCAGGGTGCTGTACGAACAATCCAGCAGCACAGACAAGACAATAAAACTGTACCCCGGGATGTGGCATGGCTTAACTTCAGGCGAACCAGATGACAACATCGATATTGTTTTCTTGGACATCATATCCTGGCTTGACAAACGATCTAAAAACGACATCAACAAAGACACGAGATCAATCCAGGATTTTAGTTATAGCGCGGTATCTGATAGCTTAAAAACCATGGCATCCCCAAGGACGGGAATCAGGGGAAACAATGATAGAAAACGTTCCCATGTGAAATATTTATGTGGTTGGAAAGGTCGTAGCACGCATGCTCACTCAGCAATGTAACATAGAAACAATCGATCCCTTTGTGGGAACAACACATGTTTATTTTTCTTTGTCTGTTTCTTGTTCGTTATTGTTTCGGGTTATATTCTACGCATAATTTTAAAAAACCAATTGGTTATTTCGGTACTAAAGATGGCTTTGTTCTAATCAAGTCAGTTCATAATCTCAAGATAAAACATATATGCAATATTTGAAGACAAATGAAATTACATATATGTATTTAGCGAAAACCCCTTGGAATTTATGTATTTTTATTTAAAAAATATGTTTTAATATTGAGTTTGTGGGTGTGGCCCAAACCGGATCCATACGAGTATTTCCAATTTATAACTCTCACAACAATGACAGCCACTAGCAAGAGTTTTGACTATTTTTGATTTTTTTTCAAATTTGAATTGCCATGCCATCATTATCTTTTCTTTTTTTTACAACAATCTTACCTTAAGGTATATTAGTTTATCGAAATATTGTTTTTTGTATTTTATCATGTATATTTGCTGTTGCACATGCCATTGCTCTATTTTATTCATTTGTGTCACAATCAGGGTGTAGCATTAGGGGTTGAGGTGGAATTCAGCCCCCATCTCATCCTAGAATTAGTATAAATATATAACTGTTTAGCGTTAATGGAATGGAAGGCTTGCGGTTGCATGTATTTGCAATGTGTAGGTCGAGAGTTCAAAACCCTCATACCATCCCAATTCACTTTTTACTTTTTTTGATTTTTTTGATTTACTTATGTACCCAAAAATTATTTGTTTTTAGAAATTGTAAAAGTGAAAATAATTTCATGTCTATTTGTCCCAATTTTTCATCTTTTTAAGTGTATTTTATTTTTAAAATATGTAGATATACATCATTTCTAATATAAACAATTTCTTTTAAAAATATTTTTTCTTGTAAAAACTTTAAGATCACTTTTATATTTTAATTTGAATATTTGTTCTTGTAAAAACTCTTGCACTTTGCTTAAAAATGAAATTCAGTTCTTCGGTCTTTTTATCCTGCTCCATTCAATGGATCTCAAAAAATTTATTTCGGGGCCTCCGTGTACCATCTTTATCTCCAGCCCCCTATGTAAAATTCATAGTTAAGCTGTTGGTCACAATGTTCACAAAATTGTAGATCGATTTGTATGGTCTTTTGACAATAGACTTCCGTACTAATATTTTTTTAATTGATTTTAAGTTCTTTTTTTGAGCTGGACTTTTACCATGATATTTGAATTACAAGCTATTGTTATTTTTTTTCTTTTTTCACCAAATGTGGCTTTTTCCTAGAAGAGGCCATCACAAGAACAAAATCACAATGGTGATGATGATAATTCAATGGGTGAGGCTGTCTCAGCAATATTTGATTATGAGTTATGCATCCGAGACTCGAAGTTTTTTTAGTGGATTATTTCTTTTTTGATAATTGGGGAGAGTGTTAATAGGTCTCGAGTACGAGACCGTCCTATTTTTATGACATATGGTGCCACTAGACCCCACATGGCCTTGAGTGGACTATTTTAACAAAATAAGTTGGGGGCCGTTTTGCTAATTAAACTTGTTGGCAGATCAAGAGACCAACATCGATCTATTGGTTCTACCTTCATATATAGTATAAATAAGTTTAATTTTAATCTTTCGTTCGTAGTCATCCTTTTGTTTTAAGCCATTAGACAAATACGAGGCTTTTCATGAGATGCTTTATAACTTATAATTTACGGAGTTTTTTGGACTGCTTTTGAAAATTATTTATCTGTTTAAATTTTTTGCTGCTTCCGATTTGGATTCACAAATCAATAAAATTAAGTCACTTGCTAACTTTGTTAATTTAAGATTCATTTGGTAATTTTTAATATTATATTACCTTCGATGACACATTTATAATTATACAAATTTCATTAACTTTAATCATATTTGTTTTCAATGTTGCAAATGTTAATTAGATTACATTACCAATTAACAATGGACTTTAAAATATAATCAGATTTGTATACTTTATTACAATTTTTGAATATATTTATTGGTATATAACTCAATAAATAATGTTAAACCCTTAATTGCACAAACTTTGTTTTTTGAGATAAAAGATGTGAGGTAATGTGATTTGTTATCACAAATTATAATTATAGCGTAAACAGCGGAAGATTTGTTTAACATTTAGTAACATGTGGCCCTAAAAATTTCGGCATGACCTCGTCGCACGATAAACATACCACCAATACCAATAGTCAAAATATATATAGATACCATCAATTTCATCTCCATCAACACAAATCAAATTATGGAACACATATCCATACTGAACAAAATAAACTAAATATACATGAACTCCCTACACTCCATGGACACACCACTGGTACATATACGACTGGGATAAGAAGGAAAATAAACCTCTCAAGTGTGGCTCCCACCGGATGTGTACTCTCTGGGGTTCTGGCCACCTGTACTACCTGTCATTGTCCACACACAAAGACAACAACAGCCACCCTTGGGGGTGAGCAAAAGCCCAATATGGAACGATCGTGGAATATACATAATGTATCTATAAAATGATATATGAAATGAAATGCAATGCATGTCATGTCATGTCGGTATCATACACCCATCCGCTGGGTATCTTGGAGCCAATAAATGAAAGTCCAAATACTACATAACTAAGCTCGAGCATGTCAAGCAAAGGAATGTCTATATGGTGCGTCGTCAAAGCGTCACCGCATCCCAGCTCTTGACATCAGATCATATCATACAGATGACGTCAGCAAGGCGCCACCTTATAACAGTCTCAATAAATAGGGATAATCCAGAGGATGACGTCGGCAAACGCCATCAATCCCCATATCAACAAATCATAGCAATCATAAGGGCCACGAATCCTTATGCCTTTCAGGGCACTTAATGCCAGTCATAGCACTGTGTACAACCTTTATGATTGATCGAATCCAAAATAATAGGGTATCAAAGAATCTTAGCATGTATGTCATGCATCGATGTATGTATAAAAATTGATGTGTGTTAACAAAACATTTATTTTCATACATCGATATGCAATTATGAATGTCATGAATGCCACATAATTTAAATAAAATCAAGTAATTCATAGAAGTCATCAAATCATATACCAACTGATACAGATACATGTTGTATGTTACCCGATCGCAACATACATTTGCTTCTCGATATCTGAGGGTCGACTTGAACTTGTAGAGTCGATGTATTCACTGTATATCAATATAAACTCACAATTCAATAAACTAATCATTACAAAATTGGTTATCATTTTTAGTCATAGCTGAACCAATTTAGGGTAATTAATTTGATGCGATTATATCACAATTTAATTTGCTAAATTATTTTTCACCAATTCAAATTATTTTTTAATAATTACAGTCCAAATTAACTGGTAATTATCGAAGCAAAGTCGGAAAAATCGAGCATCGAGTTTTACCCAATTTTCGCACACAGTACACGCACGGTTTTCTTCCGATTCCGGAGACCTCCGGCCGGCGGTACTGGCGGTTTCCGGTTTATAAACCTTCGTCCAGGTGAGGAGAAGAGATTCGGTGTATGGCTTTGTCCAATTTGTTGTATAATCGAAGAAATCGAACAAAAGGTGCTCAAACCCTAGTCTGTGCGAGTTCGTACGTCCCAGGTCAAAATTGAAGCACTTTTCGAACACCAAAATCCAAATTATCTGGTATGGAAAGTTGCGCCTCTGAGTTGTGAACACGATGGTAGGTCGTTATCGTCATAGGTGGTCCGAAGGCGGCGAACGGAGCTAATTTATACGCGGTGGTCGGTGATTGCGAGAGAAGTGCGTGTTTTCGCACCTTTTAGTAGGTGTCCGCGACTCAGTGTGTGTTTTACACATGTTTACTGTGTGTTTTACGTCCTACACCGATATATATTAATTCACGACCAATTATGAACATCGGGATGTTACCGGTGTATTGGTGCATGTACAATCTACACCTGACTTCGTGTCACTACTTCAATCACAAAATGAAATATATCATTTCAATACAAATTTTATATTTACTAAATTAATTTAACAAAATTAAATATAATTAACGTTAATCGAACATCGGGGCATCACAAAAGAGGATATATTAACATGATAACCCGGAACATCATAAACAATATAGTCAGCCATATTGGTCACGCGCCGACAAAGACTAATAAAACAATTTTGTTTTTTGATCAGAAACCTAGAATTATATTTACATAAAATCCAAGTACATGAAATACAAATACCATGGAAGGGAATTATTAAAAAGGTTACAACAAGGTATTGTCGGTTGATCAGATTTGAATATGTTAAATTTCACATCATCTTCCCCATAATAAATTTTAAGTGTTAAATACAAGTATTTCATAATTGCAAAGTATTATATTACTAAAATTTTTAGATGTCAAACGGAGCGGACGCTACGATCACGACACGACACGATTATTTTGCTACAGTGTCGTGTCGCACCGTGTCAGACACAACCCGTGACATGGTCGTGCCAGGCGATAGGTGCCGGCCCCTGGGCCGGCAAGGCAGGCACGACACTGTACATTTTTTTTAGTATAGCGATCGATCGGCAGTTATGTGTCGATCGAACGGTAAGCCAAAAATAAACTTGAAAATGAAAATGCCGGCACGTCAAGCCCATGGCACGTCACGTAGGGGCCGTGCCTATGGGTCGTGCGGAGCCGTGCTTATTGTGAAAACAGGCTGGCACGGCACGACCCGTTTTCAAACCGTGCCGGCACGATGGCACGACTCGTTTGACACATATACTAAAATTTATGTCTTATCACTTTTGTAGAATATCATAATTAAACCAAATATTTTAAAAAATTATTATATATAAAAAATAAGTAATATTGTTCATACCCGTAGTTGTCACAATATTTTTAGTCTCTAATTATATGTAATCTGAAATTGTCGGACCACTAAAATATTCATGTAATATTATATATATATAGATACTTCGATAAATAATTTTTTAAAAATATCAAGAAATTAGACTTCGGCGGTGATTTCAACCGTAAAATTATAAGGGCAAATTCAGAATAAATCCCCAAAGCCAAACTAAATTTGAACATCAGTCCATGTGTAAGAGAATTTTTTGTGTCAGTCCCCAAACAATAAATTACATTAGTTCTAACTCCCTATTCACCTAAAAATACAAAAATACCCTTGCTCTCTGACACGTGAAGTTGGTATTGAACATATACAATTTTGGTACTAGTTACATATGAAGTTGATATAAACCTATACAATTTTGGTGCTAGTTACAATTTAAATTAGTATGAAACATATACTGTTTTGGTACTTATTGGTATGAAACCTATACGATTTTGGTACTAAGTATACATAAAATTGGTATGAAACTTATACAATTTGGTACTAAGTATACATAAAATTGGTATGAAACCTATAAAATTTTGGTACTTATTACACGTGAACTTGGTATGAAACCTATATAATTTTGGTACTAATTATACATAAAATTGGTAAGCAACCTATATAACTTCCGTACTAAGTATATATAAAATTTGTATGAAACCTATAAAATTTTGGTACTTTTACACATGAAATTTGTATGAAACCTATACAATTTTGGTACTATTTACCCATGAAATTGATATGAAATCTTTACAATTTAGGTACCTGTTACACGTGGTATGAAACCTATACAATTTTGGTAATAGATACAAATAAAATTGGTATGAAATATATGCAATTTCGGTACTAAGTATACATAAAATATGTATGAATCATATACAATTTTAGTAATTATTAAACATGACATTGGTATGAGAACAATACAATTTTGGTACTTATTACACTTGAAGTTAGTATGAAATATATACAATTTTGGTACTAGTTACACATAAAATTGGTAAAAACCTATATAAATTTGGTACTAAGTATACATAAAATTGGTATGAAATCTATAAAATTTTGGTACTTATTACACATGAAATTGGTATAAAATCTATACAATTTTGGTACCAATTACCCATGAAATTGATATGAAATCTTTACAATTTAGGTACTAGTTACATATGACATTGTTATGAAACCTATACAATGTTGATATTAGTTACAAATAAAATTGGTATTAACCTATGCAATTTCAGTACTAAGTATACATAAAATATGTATGAATCCTATACAATTTTAGTAATATTACACATGAAATTGGTATGAGAACGGTTCAATTTTGGTGCTTATTAAACTTGAAGTTAATATGAAATATATACAATTTTGTAATAGTTACGTATAAATTTGGCACGAATTCTATACAATTTGGTAGTTACACATGAAATTGGCATGAAATTTGTACTATATTTGGTATTTATTACACGTGAAGTTGATATGAAACCTATACAATTTCGGTACTAAGTATACATAAAATATGTATGAATCCTATACAATTTTGCTACATATTACAAATGAAACTGGTAAGAAAATTATACAATTTCGGTTGTTATTACACGTGAAGTTAGTATGGTATATATACAATTTTGGTACTAGTTACAAATGAAATTGGTATGAATCCTATACAATTTTGGTATTAGTTACACATGAAATTGGTATGAAACCTATATTATTTTCGGCACTTATGATACGTTCAGTTGGTATGAAACATATACAATTTTTGTACTAGTTACACGTGAAGTTGGTATGAAACATATACAATTTTGTACTAGTTACAAATGAAATTGGTATGAAACATATACTATATTCGATACTTATTACACGTGAAGTTGGTAGGAAACCTATACAATTTATATAATAAGTATACATAAAATTGGTATGAACTATGAAACCTATGAAATTTCTGTATTATTCTATACAATTTCGGTACTAGTTACACTAGAAATTAGTATTAATCCTATACAATTTTGGTAATAATTACACACAAAATTAGTATCAAACATGTATAATTTAGGTAATAGTTACACAACATTGGTATTAACCTATACAATTTGGGTATTAATTACACATGAAATTAATATTAAACATATACAAATTTGGTACTAGTTACACTTTAAATTGGTATTACAATTTTCATAGTAGTTACACATAAAATTGGTATTAAACTTATATAATTTTGGAACTAGTTATACATGAAACTGGTATTAAAACAATACAATTTTGGTACTAGTTATACATAAAATTGGAACATATATAATTTTAGTACTAGTTACACATGAAATTTGTATTAAAACTTAATACCAATTTTATGTGTAACTACTACGAAAATTGTAATACCAATTTAAAGTGTAACAAGTACCAAAATGACATATGTTTAATACTAATTTCATGTATAATTAATACCCATTGTATATGTTTAATATCAATGTTGTGTAACTAGTACCTAAATTATATACGTTTGATACTAATTTCATAGGTTTCATAGTTCATACCAATTTTATGTATACTTAGTACATAAATTGTATATATTTCCTACCAACTTCACGTATAATAAGTACCAAATATAGTATATGTTTCATACCAAAATCATGTGTAACTTGTACCAAAATTGTATAGGTTTCATACCAACTTCACGTGTAACTAGTACCAAAATTGTATATGTTTCATACCAACTGAACGTGTAATAAGTACCGAAAATGGTATATATTTTATACCAATTTCATGTGTAACTAAATACCAAAATTGTATAGGATTCGTACCAATTTCATGTCTAACTTGTACCAAAATTTTATGTATTTCTTACTAACTTCACGTGTAATAAGTACCAAAATTGTATATTTTTCTTACCAATTTCATTTGTAATATGTACCAAAATTGTAAAGGATTCATACCTATTTTATGTATACTTAGTAACAAAATTGTATATGTTTCATACTAACTTCACGTGTAATAAATACAGAATATAGTACAAGTTTCATACCAATTTAATGTGTAACTAGTACCAAAATGGTATAAGATTAATACCAATTTTATTTATAACTAGTACCAAAATTATATATATTTAATACTAACTTCAAGTGTAATAACTACCAAAATTGTATTGTTCTCATACCAATGTCATGTTTAATAAGTACTAAAATTGTATATTATGCATACATATTTTACGTATACTTAGTACTGAAATTGCATATGTTTCAGACCAATTTTATTTGTAACTAGTACCAAAATTGTATAGGTTCCATACCATGTGTAACTAGTACCTAAATTGTAAAGATTTCATATCAATTTCATGGGTAACTAGTACTAAATTTGTATAGGTTTCATATCAATTTCATGTGTAAAAGTACCAAAATTTTATAAGTTTCATACCAATCTTATGTATACTTAGTACCGAAGTTATATAGGTTTCTTACCAATTTTATGTATAATTAGTACCAAAATTATATAGGTTTCATACCAAGTTCACGTGCAATAAGTACTAAAATTTTATAGGTTTCATACCAATTTTATGTATACTTAGTACCGAATTGTATAAGTTTCATACCAATTTTATGTATACTTAGTACCAAAATTGTATAGGTTTTATACCAATAATTACCAAAATAGTATATGTTTCATACTAATTTAAATTGTAACTAGTACCAAAATTGTATAAGTTTTATACCAACTTCATATGTACTAGTACCAAAATTGTATAGGTTCAATACCAACTTCACGTGTCAGAAAGCAATAGTATTTAGTATTTTTAGGTGAATAGAGAACTAGAACTGATACAATTTATCGCTTGGAAACTGACATCAAAAGTTCTATTACAACGCAGACTAATATTTAAATTTAGTTTAGGATTTATTCCGAATTTACCCACAGTATAAACATCTATAATTATCGCCTAGCGGTAGCGGTATTGTTAAGGGTGTGATTGCAATTGCTTATTTAAAGCACTTCTATGTTGATTTTGCTTAAAGTTAGAAAAAGTTGATTTAAGCAAAATCATTGAGTGTTTGTTATTTAAATAAAAAAACAGCTTAATAAACTTAAATTAATTACGAAATTGCCACAAAACAACTTAAAGCAGTCAAAAGCATGTCATGACCTGCTTCTCTGCTTCTTCTGCTTTTTTCTGCTTATTTAGAGAATCAATAGCAGCAGTAAACAAATAAAATACTCAAAAAACTGCTTTTTTTTATCTGAAAAGCAGATAAGCAGTTTTTATAACCAATTAGAAACACCTACTAAAAGTGTGCAAAAAAAAAAAGTGTTCCTACAAAGAGTAAAGACACATAATACCTATTTCCTATATTGCCCCACAACCCTAATCCCTTCGAAATTCATTCCATCGATCCGCTTGGCTCGCGGCTCCGTTGTCTACGACCGCCGGTAATTCCCCATTCCAGCCGCCTGTTGATGATTTAGTTTCATATGTTTGATTTAATTTGAGTTTGACCCCGCTGTTTATGCAAATTTACGTTTGTCGATTCGTAAATAATGTCTAGATGGAAGTCGTTATTCTTTCATTTAAGTTTTTTCTTGTAGAATTTCTTGATTCAGTGTTGAGGTTTTTTAGATTAAGTTGATTCATAGATGTTCATTCAGTTTCAAGATCATTTCCTCTACTTTAAAGTCTGACCTTGTTTTTTTATTTTTTTGCATGTTGTATGTTTTAAGTTTTCTCCTGTTTGTTGCACATACATGTACTCATGAACCCTTGTGTGTTTGTATACTGTAATAGTTTCTATATATGTCACACGTTTGATTTGTGAACTGATTGCTTACAATTTAATAGGAAGAATGAGTCGCTCTAGTAGAAGTGACCGGACCCTCTATGTCGGTAACCTTCCTGGTGACATTCGCGAGCGGGAAGTGGAAGATTTATTTTACAAGGTAGTTATAATATTTTATTGAAGCCTTTTTTCTCCTTAAATATTTGCATTCTGAAACGATTACCCAGTTTTGTTTTTTGTAAAATATTTTTCAAATTGGAATTCTACAACCTACTTCATCAAGAGTCAAGACCGTGCATAAAATCTGTACTTGTGCTGTGGGTTTTGCTTGTATCTTCAGTAGTTAAAGGAAAACCTCCCTTTGTATTTTTCTTTTGCTTGTAAGCCCAATTGAGATTTAATTTAATTTTGATAAAGATGAGTCATGTTTCAAATAGCCTCCTAGACATTGCATTATTGCATCCGAAATGTGTAAGCTTGTGAGGATCTTGTATGTGCGTTTCTGATGAGTGGCATTAACATTATTGATAAATACACAGAAAAATGATGAAACACTAACATCTGAGAAAATGAATGTTTTGTCGATTACACATTTAAAGAAGACAGAGATGCTGGTAAAGAGCTGAAGAAACTTAATAGAGATTTCTAATAAGTTGGATGTATTGTAGAGAACTGGGGGTTTTTGGAGCCTGAATTCTTTGCAAAACATAGGTTTATCAAATTTCTATATCCTGAATCTGTGCCATGTACTTGAATACACATTCATGTAACCCAACTAACTCAAGCGAATTTGTACATCCTGTGAATAATCTACATTGAACAGACAAACTAATAGAACTCGTGCCTTTTCAGAATTACTTGTTGGATAGTTTTGTAGTTGGAGTTACTTTGAACTTTAAGCTTTTGCTACCCTTTTCTTCATCCTCCACGGTGAAGCACCCACCTGGAGAA
This sequence comes from Haberlea rhodopensis, assembly GCA_907163345.1. NCBI lineage: Eukaryota > Viridiplantae > Streptophyta > Magnoliopsida > Lamiales > Gesneriaceae > Haberlea > Haberlea rhodopensis. Next base: position 11,475 of record CAJQUN010000632.1, on the reverse strand, counting down.
AAGGACTTACATTTAGCTAAAGTTGCAATATTCATAGTTTTTTTTGGATGATTTATTATGAGTCTCGCTTGCGATTTGTAAGGGCTGTTTCTATGATAGCTTAGTTTAACTTGAAAAACTTTTTAAACTTACCATTTTATTGATCTTATGATTGGGAAATCGCAGTATGGACCTATTGCGCATATTGAATTGAAGGTTCCTCCTAGGCCTCCTGGCTATGCCTTTGTTGAGGTAAGTGTGGGGTTGCCTTTGGTGCCATTTCTTCAGACTTGACTTTTTTAAACCGACCCCATGTGTTGACAGTTTGAAGAGGTTCGGGATGCTGAGGATGCCATTCGAGGACGTGATGGCTATGATTTTGATGGGCATCGCCTGCGGGTTGGTTGTGTTATGATTTACTTATTTTGCTTTTCTTATTCGCTTAAGTTACCTCTGGTTTACAATTACACAGGTTGAACTTGCGCGTGGTGGCCGTGGAAACTCATCATCAGATCGTCATAGTAGCTATAGCAATAGCAAGGGTCCTCATGGTGGAGTTTCCAGGCACTCCGAGTACAGAGGTAAGTGCATTATCCTCTTGTGAATGACTCAGAATGTCATGATTTTTCTGATATTGTCTCAATTGCTTTGTTGTCCAGTTTTGATCACTGGACTGCCCCATTCCGCATCATGGCAAGACCTCAAAGTAAGAGTTATTATCTATATTATTTTACTGTGACCAGCTACGTTATTTTTATAACTCTATTGGTTGAATTTGTGGTCTTGTGCATTCCTTATTTAGGATCACATGCGTCGAGCTGGTGATGTTTGCTTTTCCCAAGTTTTCAATGAGGGAAGCGGTAAGATGGTTAATCTTGCATAGTCATCTTATAATTTTGGGGTTTCATTTACTTAGGTGTTTGGAAGTGGGACAGTTGGGTTGAGGCATGGGCTTGGGGATGGAGAGGAAATATCATCCTTGATATGGATGACAATAAGCGGCTTTCGAAGATTAAGAGAGGGTTCTGTTGTTTGATTGCAAAAAAATGTCCTGAGCTTTGAACTTCCTAAAATAAGTTTTGTTGAAGTTTCTCTTTTGTATTCAGGGCCTTTCAGATTGCCCGAAAACGTATGTGTCTTCTGGATTGACTCTAGCCGTTGGCTGCCTTAAGTGCTTTTGGTCTCTCGGACTTTTATGAGGCTGCAACTTTAGTGGGCATAAAAAATTTATGTTCTTTGGGGAACATCTTATCTGTTTAAGGCGATTATACTAGGCATTACATATGTTTTGCTGCAAGCAATTGCTTTTTCTATTCATCTCTACGGATTCCTTTAAGCTGGAATTATTTTGTGGTGGAGTATACGTAAACCATTGCTGACCTTTTCTTCCGCAGGCAAAACGGGGATAGCAGACTATACAAATCATGATGACATGAAATATGCTGTAAGATAATTTTTTCTGTATTTTTTGCTGTTGATTCTGCAGAATCATTTTGTAAAGTGCTGTCACATATTTTTTTGCTTGTGCAGATCAAGAAACTTGATGACTCTGAATTTCGGAATGCCTTTTCTCGGTCTAAAATTCATGTATGATGATATATTAGTGTGCCATTGGTGGTTTTTTTTTTCATACTGTGATTACAAGCACTCTCACGATATCATTTATACATGTCCGAAGGTTAAGGAATATGGTTCAACCCGTTCCCGCAGCCGCAGCCGCAGCCGCAGCCCTTCTTACGCAAAAGGAAAGAGCAATGGTCGTGGCCGGAGTGCAAGTCTGAGCAACAGTAGGAGTAGGAGGTCGAATTTTGTTAGGATGTGATTCTTTTTTTGTTTCTTGGTCTGGTGACTTTGACTTTTGTGATACATTTATCTTCTCATTGGTTCCCATTACAGCAAGTCACCAAAAAGAAAAGCATCACGTCGCTCAAGAAGCCGTTCAAAGTCCGTCTCTTCTCGGTCTCGCTCTGGGTCAAAAGCACAGTCTGTTTCAAGGTAAACGTTCTGTTGGTGATTATTCTTTAGGGCTAGTAGCAGATACTTTTTTAGAGAAGGCACACCCTTTCTTTACTTTGCCACTATTAGTTTTGACTTTTTACATTGTAAACCTCATTCACTACTAGTTTCTCTTTCTTTGTGAATAATTTTTACGAGGCCTCATTTGGTTTGATGTCAATTCGTTTTCCTTATAGTCTGCTTCCTCAACTCTCGATTGAATGTTATGTATGTCACTCTTTGTATTTTTCATCCCTGTAGATCTCAAACCTAATAAATTTCCCGTTGTTGGAAAAGGATGGCTTGCTTTGTGTTTTTAGTATCTTGAGATGGTAGTTGAGAGTTGGAATCTTTTTGTTGTTGGTCTGTGTTATGCGCCGCGAAGCCCATGGATAGCCCAAAATAATTGAGTAGTTTAGATTTTGGATCTTTTTTTTATATTTTATTAGGATTTTGATTTATTCAGATTTAGGAATAAGATTAGTTTTGGTTGTTTAGGATTGGTTTAAATCTTTATTTGGAGTTATCTAGCTAGGTGTTTTATTTCGAAAAGACTGGGATACTTGGTGGTTTATTTATAGGGCTTTTATTCATGAATTGAATTAAGTAAAGTTTTTTCCCAATAAAAAGTGTTACAAGTCCTGTTGGATTGTAGCTCTCAATCTTACTCAATTCTCTTACTGCCGTGAACAGTACACATGAACAATACCGTGAATAGTACCCGTGAACATTAATCAAACAGCAAGAATCAATAATTCCATAACGCGATCCTGCACTCGTAACAAATAGGTAGTAGAGCCAGGTTTAATGGGGGAATTCCAAGCTTTCGTAAAAAGACATCAAGAATTCAAGGCAACAGCCGAGAAACGACAACAAGCTCTTCTCGATAAGTTAGAGGACATTTTCTGTTAGCCATGATCTTGAATCAACGAGATCAGAGCGAGGACTACACCAATCAACATGGCACCACCGACCAACATTCAAAAGGAAAACAATGCAACATCAATGGCCATCTCTATGTACCTCGGTATTCAAAACTCGATTTTCCCCTATGTGATATCAAATCAGATCTGTCTGGATGGTTTAGTCGATGGAAACAACTTTTTCGACATCAACACACACCGGAGGAAAACAAGAAAGAGCAGTATCCATGTTTCCAAGGAGGGAGTAATGTTATGGGCCACGAAGCTCATGGATAGCCAAAATAATTGAGTAGTTTAGATTCTGGATCTTTTTTATATTATAAGGATTTTGATTTATTCAGATTTAGGATTATGATTAGTTTTGATTCTTTAGGATTGGTTTAAATCTTTATTTGGAGTTATCTAGCTATGTGTTTTATTTAAAAAAGACTAGGATACTTGGTGGTTTATTTATAGGACTTTTATTCATGAATGGAATTAAGTTAAGTTTTTTCCCAACAAAAAGTATTACAAGTCCCTGTTGGACTTTATCTCTCAATCTTAGCCAATTCCCTTACTGTCGTGAACAGTACACATGAACAGTGCCCGTGAACAGTAATCAAACAGCAAGAATCAATAATTCCATAACGCGATCCTGCACTCTTAACAGTGGTTGGGAATTTCCTGATGGTGAATGGGCCTAAAATACATGGATTTGAGTTGTATCTTAGTTTGATTCAAATTTTGTTCTAAACCTGTTTTCAAGGATCATCCATATAATATGCAAAAAGAACTCCATATATTTGATATCTTTCTCTCCAGCGATGGTTTCATTAGATATCTTAGAACTAGAATCCCTCTTTTTTCCGATCCAGTTCCTCCACCACCACGAAAACAAATACACATATTTTGTGTTTGTGGTCCGTGTCAAACATAATATATATATGTATTTTCCATTTCGGTCCATCTGAAGTGTAATTATTAGAGGTGTTAGACCCAAAAAAGACCATTACCTTCAGCAGAATGGGAGGGAAGGAGTCTTTACAATATCGATATCATCAATAAGAAAACCTTTAGGCTTGTTATCCAGGGGCGTGCTCTACCACTGAGCTAATAGCCAGTCGTGCGAGCCTCCCACTGGGGGTCCGCTATGCCAAAAGCGAGAGAAACCCCATCCCTCTCTTTCTAACCAGTTAGTAGATCCAGTTCGACGAGAGGTACCAAGCGTGAAAGGAAAGAAAGAATTTTTCGCGCGTTTCCTATCACAACCCTTTTTTGTAGCAGAAGTTTTTAACCGGTTCTTTAGGTAAATATGTTGATTCAGCAGAACCATTAGAGGGTTTCAATCGATCCTTTCCGGAGAATTAGATGGTCTTCCTGAACAGGCCTTTTATTTGGTAGGTAATATCGATGAAGTTTCCACGAAGGCTATGAACTTAGAAATGGAGAGCAATTTGAAGCTGTAAAATGGAAGTTTTGGATTGACTTTCACTTCCTGTCATGTATGGGTTTCATGGATGTTTTCTCATTTCAGATTGCTTCAATGAGATATTCTTTGAACTTGCATTTTTAACTGAAGCAGTTGAAAGTAAGTTTTAGAAATAGGGAATATTTCAATGTGGTGTAAACAGACAAAACAAATCCCAGAAGCCCATGTAGTGGATGTTTGTTTTAATGATTGGCAGTTTGGGAAGTGTTATTGATTCCTGTTTTAATGATGTTAAAAAGTATTGTAGTGTCACTTTCTTTGAAATATTATTACTACCCTGCTACCAGTAGCTTTTGGATCTTCCTGCACTTGGTTCAAGAGAGTTTTTACAAAAAATAGTGATGCATGCACATAATCTCTTGATGCCTCTTGGGAGCAGCGTCTTGAGGGGTGGGGCACAACATGTGATCTTGCAAGAGGTAAATTGATGCAGTTTTAGGAGGCATCTGCAGTTGTTCATATGCAGAGAGTGCGTGAATATCATGAAAACATTGTATTTATCAATCATGCCACAGTTTTTTATTGTGACTTGTGTTCGTTCATGCTTGATAATGGCAATAATAATCTTTTTTGAACAAGTCAAGTACTACTGTACTGGATCCAAGGATTCACCAACGTGGGAATGATTTGAAAATCCCAATTCAAAATATCAACCATCTATCTAATTGACTGAACTAGAGTCATTCAGGTTGTTTGTGGCCCTCGCTGGACATGGTAAAATATCTTCTTGCAACCCACACCCCCACCCTGAAAAAATATTACACCTTGCCCTTTTCGATTTTTTATCATAGTGTTGTGTTAAGCAATATGTCCCAGTCAAACAATATGTTTCTAATTTTTTCTTTGTGAATATGGGATTACCTCTCTTTTTTTAGATATGGATATTTGCGCTGTGGGAATTGCATATTAGGATCTGGTTGGGTGATATTGATTTGGTTGGCTGCAATTCTTTTCTTTTGGAGGTATGCTGTTATATAGATGGTAACTTAAGAACCCCTTCTTGATGACTCTCATCTAATGAGCATCACAGGTGTCCATAGATTGGAAACAATGAAGACCATGGACTACAATTATGAAGCTGGACAGTGAATTAATTGCCATTTGATTAAGGCATCACCTTTATGCAGTGTAAATGTTAAACTGTCTCCAATGCTGCTAAGCTACCAAAGCATTCTATCAGAGTGTTTATTGATTCCTTTGATATCTTTCCTAATGGTCTTGGAAAGAGCATTTGTTGGCTTTGTATCAAGGTTTCATTTCTTTTCATTAGGTAGGTTGCTTAGGTGGTCTTTGTTCTTCTGTTATGTCAAAGTTTATTTCTCAACAGTTCGCTAAAATATTTTGAGTTTCCTCATCTATTTTGGTCATGGTCACTCTGACATGGAAGTGGCATCAAGGAACTTGGATCAAACTTGTTAAGAGGCACATCAGGATTTTAAATTGGGTTGTTTCTGGAACTTTTGCAGATCTCCATCAAGATCCAGATCTCCAAAACCATCTGTAAGTTTATCCTTTAGTCCAGTTAATTGCTTGTCTTCCTTGGTTATCTTTGTAGTTGGACTGTTATTGGCTTGAAATTTAGGCTCTTGGTACTTCTCTGCCACCGCATGCTTTGTATTGCTTCTCCCTTTTTATATCTGACAAGTTACAGCACCAGAAACATGCAAGCAAGAGTCCAAAAGGACGCAGTCCAAGCAGATGCCGTAGCAGGAACCCCAGTCGAAGTCGTAGCAGGAGTCTTTCTAGGTTCTCATCTTTGCGTTATACATACACAGCAGTAATATAGTAATTTATCTAGATTGAATACGTTTCCAATTTATGTCGACAGGTGAAAAATTGGCTGATCTGATGAACGTTATCGCTGTTTAGCTTGATAAATTAATGATGGGATGAACTATGCCTGTTATAATCTATGGACACATTGTTGAAATTCTTGCTGAAGTACGTTGGTGTGTTAAGACATGTTTATAATTTTTTTTGTTTTGTAGGTCTACAACGCTATGAAAAGCTCTAATACTTGAAAACTGCTATCCTTTACCATTATCGCGTCGCCCCCCTTCCTAATATTGCTAATTGTTTGGGACATTTGTGGTTCACACTCTATTTCACTTGCATGCAGAGTACTGCATTTTTAACTTGGTACTTACTGTTTTGTTTTCTAAAATCTTGGGAGTGATGAATTCTTGTATGTGGCCTCGGTTAGCTTAATTCCAGTTGGTTCTTGACTATTTACCACCCTCGTATTGGAGAAATTGTTTATTACAGGCCATTTTTTCACCACCTACGATGACAAAAACTACACGTCATGCCCAACAATGAGGGTGGTTACTTCTAATGGGGGACTTCAATTCTTTTTTCGTTTGGTACAAATTGTCATGTGAAATATTAATGCCCAGAGTTTTGCTAGGGATGGCTGCTTTTTAATGAAAAAAACAAGCCAAGAGAACCGTAGGAAAAAGGAGATAGTTTATTGAGGTCTATTTCGATTGATAGATAAATAGTTGTGCTTGTTGGGTGGATGTTTCTTTTTTGAGTTCGGCATAACCCCGAGTCAACGATGGTATCTTTTGAAATATCAAAATTTAATACTTTATATTATTATTATTATTGAAGTAACGTATGTGTATTAGATTTAAATACACCGAGTCAATGATGGTATCTCAGCAACATGTTACATTTAAAACCAGAATTTTACATCAAGATCTCTATATATCTATTCTTTTTTGGTAAGTAAATATCATTACAAATCAAACTGTATTAATGGCGGGCAAAGCTCTACAGTGCAAGCGTGAAAGCCCATGCAAAATCCAGTAAGTCAATCTAAAATCAAACCAAACAATTATCGAACTGAAATAATTCAGAAATTTGGTTTTGATTATTTTGGAAATTCGGTTTTTAATTGTTAAAGATTGGTTATTTTGGTTTATTCGGTTAGGTTCAGTTATTTTTATTAAAATTCGATAAACCGAAATTAACATATAAGTTTTATATATACCATTGTATTTGTTTAGTTTTGGGCTTTAGTGAGGGCTCAATTTAAAAGCTTTTATTCCCTCTTTTCTCTATTCTCCTTCCTCTGCCCATATGCTCACTTCTACCAAGGTATAAGTCCCCAGGAAATAACTTGTACATGCGACGAAGTACAAAATTCTTAATCCAAAGTAGTACTCGTTCCGGATCCGCGAAGACACCATCAAACTTCATTCAATTTTCTTGAAGTCCAAATGTGATAAATAATTGAGGTAAAGGCAAGTGTCCAAGCCTTCATAATTCGTGAAGACACTCTCAAGTGTAGTCATAGCAAATCCGATTTGAAGCCAAATCGGATCTCTAAATCTCTGCTTAATAGTAACGTTGAGCATGCTATTTGTCTATGATTAAATTTTAAAAGAAATATAAGTTTATGCACAATAATTTTTACAAAAATTAATTATTTGGAGTGATTTTTAAATTATAATTTTGTGAATTTCTGTCGCATTTTTAGAAGCCAAAATTAGTTATTATGGGGATTTTTTAACTTAACTATTAAAGATTTCTGATATTATATAAAGTAACATTACATAACTAATTGTCATATTCGATGATAAAACAAAAATTATGTGGTTATAATGATAATTTTTTCACACCTAAAACTATCAAATTTGGCTGTATTGGGAATTTAGGTTATTTTTGATAGGGAACTCCCATATGATTTTGAAATAGGCATTACCTCTGTGTGATTTGAAAATAGGTGTAAAGCACACCATCTGTGTATGATTGTGTTACAGGCGCCACATTTTGTATATAGGGCCTTGAAATTACATTTTAAAAAGCTCAATTGCACTCTTTAGGGTGTAAATTGTACCTAAGTAATAACATAAATGGATAATCTGTATATTTTGAATAACATAGGAGGTTATTAATCTGCACATAACGAATAACATAAGATGGTCAATTGCACCTAAACTTAGAAGAAGACAAAATTGACAATATTTGAAATGTTTTTTTTTTCTTTAAACCGACTTGCTCATTATCAATTTCAAAAATTAAATCAATATATACCAAACAATTCCAATTCATCATCGAGAATATAAAAATTCATGATTTATTAAGATTCTATAATCATCAATATTTGCACAATAATTTTAGCCATAACATATCGGTGCAAATAAGGGATTTTTGGCATACAACCCCGTGGTTTACTAAATAAGCAGTTATCTCAATATGGTTTCAAAAATAGATAATTTATCATTGTGTTTTGTGATTGCGTGACACAAACATATCTTTAAAATTACATGTTAAAACATCAACATTGAGAGGGTAAAATGCAGTAATGCACCTCAATAATAACATAGGGGTAAATTGCCACCTAAAGAATAATATAGAGGTAATTTGCACATAAAATTAGAAAAAAATTGATAAGTTTATTTCGTGAGAATTACCTACCAGTGGTTACGGTCAGATGTAACCACCTACCTCTATGTGATTTGAAAATTGGCAGCATACTCCATGTGGTTTGTGAGTAGTGAAAAACCAAAAATTCTGAAAGTTGTGGAGGGACGGTGGGATATATTTTACAATCACATGAGATAAATTATCACTAGCTCGTAGAGATGAATATTAATCATTAGCCCATTATCCAATTATTTATAATGCCAAAATAATTTGTTCATACGCATTCATACATTATCCACGAATTTTCAGTTGCCTATTAAATTAAAATTGTTTTATTAATTTTGTGAAATATAATATGGCCGCAAATGCCCCTCCACACCTCCAATCCAACCCTATATTTCCCCGTTTTCCCAAACTTTTCTGCATCCATTTTAACCTCGAAACTTCAATCGAAGATGTATGAAAATGTTTCTCAAATCTTTCGGATGATGTGATTCTCATATACTCTACAAGATCGAGGAGGACCCGCGAAACTGGGCTCGCATCGCCTGCGTCTCCAACAAGTTCTCCTCTTTGATCCGAACCGTTTGTTGCAAGGCCAAATGCTCAAAACAATCCCGGCCGTTGTTTCTGATCTCTTCCCCGCACCCGCGACGGAGCCGCCTGGAGGATGGGCCTCACTCTACAAGCTTGCTGTTTGTTTGCCCGGGGCTTCTTCAGTCCGGTGGTTCTCTCGAGAATTCGGATTTCGGGCTCGAACGCGAGCTCGGCACGGATGAGCAGTTTCGGGTCGAAGAAATCGATCGGAAAGGATCGCTTTTAACTTCTTCAAGTGGTGGTAACGATGAATCGAACGGTTCTGGGTCTGATGGTGCGTGGTCTTTGTACGATGATTTGTTTTTGGACACGATTTATAATGATTCTGAATGCAAAGACGGGGTTGAAATTGGGGAAGAGCAGGTGGAAGGTAGGGTTGTTAAAAATGTGAAGCCTGCGGTTGATTTCAATGCTTGTAAAGGAGGAAAATCTGTAGGCCTCTTAGGTCCCATTTGGCTTCTGGGGTCTGGAACTTGAGCCGGGAGCAAGGGAATAAATTACTGGCCAGCAGATTCAAGGGGGATTGCTTGTATATCTGCGATTGGCCCGGTTGCCTTCACGTGGAGGAGAAACGGAATTATATGCTATTCAGGGGAATCTTCAAGAATTTCAAGCAATCAAGGGTTTGGAGGACTATCAATGATGGGAATAGGATGATGATTGATGTGAATTGTGCGTTTTGTAGTTCTAAACAGACATGGGATCTGCACTCATCCTTCTGTTTGAGGAGGTACTTTGGTTACCATGATGATGGCGAGCCAGTGGTTCGGGCGTACGTGTGCGAAAATGGACATGTCTCCGGGGCTTGGACAGATTGGCCTTTGTATACATGAAGCAAACTGAATCTGTCAAACTTATTTTCTCCTTTATGATTATGGTATTAGTAAATATCAAATGTATTTGTGAACTTATTGTCTTATTATTCTATATTATTCTATGCATTATTTGTTGATCTCATTGTTCTTATACTAGAGATTTTAGTGTTACTTCATGTTTAGTTAACTATTTGGACAAACAACTCTGCGAGATTCCTTAGTACTCAATTTTACGATTCCTGGGACAAACAACAAACTTTATAATCTTGATACAGTCAGTGCATAGGTGAGACTTTATGTTTAGCAGCTCAGAGGAAGCATTCTGCTTCCTATTGTCGATTTCTTGATGAATGTTGCCCTTTGAGAAGAGCAAAATAAATGCTGAATTGAGATACATTTGTGTTCTTTAAGAAAAATCGAGAAGCTGGAAGTGAAGGCAGATGAAGTGAAGGGACAATCTGCGGAGATCAAAACACATGATGCAACTTTTTTTTTTTATTACTAACACACACATTACAACCCATTGCATAATCCTATTCATCTGCTCTCGCCAGCATAATGTGGGCATGGCAGACAGTGGCTTCCAATATTCCAACGTTTTTTAATTAGACAAATAATATACCAATGTTATATTCTATAGATTTGGTAGAGAAAAAATTATACCAAATAAGTTTTAAATTCTTTCATCTATCCAGCACTTAGTGCCCAGAGAGGCAAGAATCTTGAATTATACAATGCGACAGCATCTTAACAAATAACACAATCGACCTTCAGTATTTGCTCGAATAAAGGCTTTAGATTCAGTGAACCCACAAATATTGAACAAGAGAGTATATGAAATAACACCTCATAACATACCAATTCGTGGAAATTCATTCCATGAAACTAGTCACTCTCCTGGCCTTGATGATCATGCCTTTTTATGATGGATATAGTCCAAAGAAGGTCGAAGTCAGATCTTACGGTTATTATAACGTCTTTGAGGATGTTAGATGTACTAATGAGACCACCAAATCTAATTTTGTATCGGTTGAAACATAATGCATTATAGGCAGATCAAGCTCAAAATTAAATACAACACACATCAACAAATCAGAGCTCAAGGAATATTTTTGACGGTGAAATGTATTTATCAAGACTTACTAAGATTCCACTGGAGCCCCGTGGTTGAGGTTCTGTGCACCAATAGCTGATGATGACTATGTGGAAGAAGTTAGATGAGGCAATCATCAGATAGAAGAACTACTCTTGTGCTTGAGAAACGACACAGAACATTGATATTTCCAACCTGTCAAAGCTTCCGCCTAGTGCTCTCAGCAACAAG